>CM051258.1:18567392-18683392 GCA_027921565.1 Artemia sinica
TGTTTTGTTGCGTCAACCGCAAAGTCGGAGCTTTTCCTTCTTGTGTGGTTTAGTATTTCGATTTTCCTGATTAAAAATCAAGCAGGGCTTGCACTATTCCCGATTTTTTTTGTATTTTCCCGAAAATCTATGCGTCACCCCGAAAAAAAGTTTGGTTCCCCGAATCCCCGAAAATCACGAAATCACGGTGCCACCCCTAGCGATTTATCACCTGTAACTTTCCCTGCCAAATATTACTTTGCATACCATAATTCTTCACTGCTCTCTGATTCGTTAATTTTCGTCTCTTGTTACTTTGCATAAAAACCAGGCAGATGCAATATGCAATTGCATTGCAAATACTGCAATATACACGGTTCTTCATATGTTGAGAAAAAAAGTATCGTCTTTATGAAATGAGTTTAAATCATTTCGAATCCAGTTTCCCACTTGCAATTCCTTACATCATTCTTAGTCAAGAATTTTATTTTCATGTTGAATAGAATTATAGAACGCAACAGTCGCTACAGTTTGATTTTGAAATTGATAGCAGAAAGATCGTTTCTACAGCTGAATTGTAAGTTTGTAAATTTTTTTTTTCTTTTGCTGTTTTTAGATAAGATTATCTTAATTTTGAATGCTCAATTGTTGAATGCTTGATAGATTAAAGGAAATACAATCTTCTGTCTGACAATTTAGCTATAGACTAAGCTATGTACAAGGTTGGGGAATTAAAGATTGATGAAACGGAAGTTAACCCAAAGACATGATTCATAAAAAAATTGTAAATTATTGCCTAACGGGGGGGATAGGGGGCTATCATTTTTAAACGATAATACCTCATTTTTTATATTAAAAGCAGGTATGCCAAAAAATACTATCAAATCCCCTGGGAAACCATTGAAATATTTTGATAGACCCAGGTCCCCCCATCGGGACTTGTTCATTGTCTTGGGTATTTTGCGATTTCTCATAGGCTACTGACCTAATTTGGCTTTTGTGTGTGCTCCCTTTTAATTAGATTCTTTGGATCTTAGTGAATGCCACGGCGAATCTATGTCTCAGTTTTCCAATAGTTTGAGGTATATCGAAATAATTTCGCCTTTTTTGTTGTTGTCTTCGTACCCCTTTACTCATACCCTCAATTTTTTTCAAGGAACACTAAGCTATTTAACGTTATTTCGCGTATTTGTTTGAACCATATAGTGCCTTAGTTAATTATGAAATAAATTATTATTTTTAATTTAAAGCAGAGACGGCATCCTAGCAGGGTGGTATCCAGAGGGGGGGGGGTTGGGTGGGAGCTCTCATATTTAAATGATAATACCTCGAATTTTTTTTTTGAAAGCAGGGATGCCAATAAGTTTATTAATTTTTTTTTATTTAAAGCAGAGACGGTATCCTATCAAGATCATGGTTTCCATAGGGGGGGGGGGATAGGGAGTTATTATATTTAAGTGATAGTACCTTGATATTTTTTTATTGAAAGCAGGGATGCCAAAAAGTTATTTTTTTAAATTAAAGTGAAGACGGTATTCTATCAAGGTGGTATCCAGAGGGGGGGGGGGGGAAAGGGAGATATTATACTTAAATGATAGTATGTCAAATTTATTTATTTTTTAAAGCAGGGATGCCAAAAATTTAATTATTTCTTTAATTTAAAGCAGAGAAGGTACCCTATCAAGGTGCATGGTATCCAGGGGGGCTAGGGAAGTATTATGTTTAAATGATAATATCTTGATTTTTTTTATTGAAAGCAAGGATGCCAAAAAGTGTTTTTTTTTTTTTTTTTAATTTAAAGCAGAGACGGTATCCTGTCAAGATGGTATCCAGAGCGGGGGCATAGGGAGTTATTATATTTAAGTGATAGTACTTTGATTTATTTTTTTTTTTATTTTTTTTTTTTTTTTGAAAGCAGGGATGCCAAAAAGTTATTTTTTTAATTTAAAGCAGAGACGGTATCCTATCAAGGTGGTTTCCAGAGGGGGGCGTAGGGAATTATTATATTCAAATAATAATATCTTGAATTTTCTTATTAAAAGCAGCCTCAGTCCATACAAAGTGGATAAGTTGATTTTTATTCATGACAATTATAACCACATCCCGCAGTTAGAATAGACTTCCAAGTTTGACTGAAGGAATTTTTTTCGACCAGTTGACCCCTAGATTTTTTGTCCCTCCACACTATTTTGAAAAATACCTTTTTTTTTTACACATACTAATATTTGGACTTTCATTAGTATACCAGCTTACCCGTCACGCGTTGCCACGATCTCGAAAGAAAGGAAATTCAATGAGAATACCTCTGAGGAAAATTTCTAAACGTTCACTGTCTTAGTTAAAAGTTTCTAACGTCATAATGTTTTCATTTTAGTTTAATTATAACTGAGAAACATATTCGAATCATACAAGATAACGTTGAATTGCTATGCATGCTTTTCGAAAAGTCTTCAATTTTCTGATATCGTCCGTTATATAAATTCATTTAGGTTCGACCAAGCTAATTGGTTGAGACTGACACATTGATTGGAAATTAACTTTGATTTTCCTTCCAGTGCTGAGGTGGTTCATCCACATTTTGTCATTGGGAACTGATGCTTGATTATTTTTTAAGGTGAAATTTTAAGTTTTCCTATTCAAAATGACTATAAATGATAGTGGAAAAAATCGGTAGGACAGGTTGATGCGTTTTTTGTGTTTTACACATATTTCTGCTTGCAATTGTATGTTCTTTTGTGTATTGTAAATATTGTTTTATGTTTTATGTATGGTATATTTCGACAGTTGGATAATGTTTTGAAATGTGAATCAACAGATGTAAACTAAAGAAGGAAGAAGCCAAGCAAAAATACTCCGTACAACATCTTTGTCCAATCCCTATGATAATTTAAAATTAACAGGATTTTCATGAGTTATACTTGCTGATTTTTTTTTTTTTTTAATTGTTATTAAAACCCGTTTTTAATACAAGGAAGGCTTTTAAGGAATCTAAAAGAGCAAAAAAAAAAAAAAAAAAAAAACGATCGATATCTAAGTCGCCCATTTCAACTGTTTTTAAAGGTGACAAAGCAGATATTGGCAAAGGGCATTATGAAAAAATTAAGCTTCTGAGTTCAAACTTATATTCAAAGCTTTTACCCAGATAACTGACGAATTTTGTGATACGGTATTTGAAGTTTTGTATGCAGTAATACTCGATGAAAAAAACTACTAATTTTGATAATTATTTATGTTAAGAATACATAGCTAATAGATACTTCAACTATTATGCAAGGGTTCTGAAACGCCACAGCCATTTCGTTTCTACCAGATTTCTACTTCTCTTGATGAATAACAAAGAAGACCAGTTTCCATTCAGCGACTTGTGAAGTTTTGAACTCTTGAAAAGGCTCGAATCTGTTGTAAATTTAAGCTGTGATTTGAGAAAGATTGATGAAAACATTAAAGTTTGCGGTCAACATTGATCGCACCGGCGGCGCGCCGCCGACGTCTTACCGGCGGCGCGGCGCGCTGTTTTTGACCCCAACGCCGCTGTTCTTCCCTCATCGGCACGGCGCTGGGGTCTAATTACAAGGTTAGTAATGCAAAATTACCTGAATTAAGGATTTTGTCTCTTACTATTCCAGATCCCGAAGTTGGTACATTCAATTCAGTAACAACACAGAACATGGAGGTGAATTCAGCATCCGTTGCTATGGATACCGTACTTCCTCTTATCCCCAATCAATCAAATCAGGACAACCAAAATCAAGAAATTAGCCTTAAAGATCTGCATGAACAGTATATATGTCAAAGGCACGTTCAAAAAGAGTGTCTATCCATTACCCAATCAATATCACCTGTTCAAGAAAGTCTGAATCTGAGACAAAGGAAGAACAAAAATATTTATTATGAATCTTCAGATTCTGATACAGACAACAGTGGTAGTGAAGGTATAATATTTCTTTTAATGCTTATATATATATATATATATATATATATATATATATATATATATATATATATATATATATATATATATATATATATATATATATATATATATATATATATATATATATATATATATATTTACTTAATTTTTTTGAGGATAGAGATTCCTCCAATATTATAAATTTAGAGGAACTTGAAAAGGAAATGACGCAGGCATTTCCTTTGAGGGTGGAGATTGCTACAAAATCATATCGATCTGGGTATGGCGGATTAGTAGGTTTTTCTGATAGTATAGGCCTGGATTGTTTTATTGAAGGCTCGAGACTAAATATTAAGAGATATTTATTAGAACACCAGGATGATTATAATTCACTCTCTGAAGCGTATAAGATAGCGCAGCGTTTTGAAGCTATTGAAAATGCAATTGGTGAAGAAAGGCAGGAATTTTTATCAGCCGTGGTAGATACTGAATTTTGTTGGACAGGACAGAAGGAAGGACTCCGTCAGAACTGGCCGGACGTAAAACATGACCAGGGGGATAGGTAGATTTTTTTTTTATTGCAGGATGTAGGGGTCATATTAGGAATTTAAGCAGAAATTTTAGGACAAAAAAAAATTATGACGAGAAACTGACAATTTTTTATAAGGCACTGATCTAGAAAGGTGTATTATGAAGAGAGACGAGAAATTCATTATTAGGAACCGACGTAATGAGGCGTTGTGTCGAGAGGGATGAGGCTGGTGAAGGGGCGAACTATGGTTGACCGAGGGACCAGATAACTGAGAATTTTATTAGGAACCAACGTAATGAGGCGTTGTGTCGAGAGAGATGAGGCTGGTGAAGGGGCGGACGACGGTCGACCGACGGACCAGCGGTTAACGGGTTCAGAGGATCCTGGGAAAGGAAGGTCTGAGCGGTTAACGGGTTCAGAGGATCCTGGGAAAGGAAGCTCTGAGCTCCCATGGGCGAAGAGAGAGGTAAGCGGTGGAGCACCGAACCTCGAAAACCCTGCAGGTTTCGTACCATGGAAAATAGTCGACAGGGCGGAAAAGAGCGTGCCAGAAGTCGACAGGGTGGAAAAGAGTTCCCTGCCAGAGAGAAAAATAGTCGACAGGGCGGAAAAAGTTCCGTGCCAGAAGTCGACAGGGTGGAAAAGAGTTCCGTGCCAGAAGTCGACTGGGCGGAAAAGAGTTCCGTGCCAGGGGGAGTGACAGATAACAATTTTGTGTCTTGGCTGTTGAAAATTTTTGACGGCCTGTTTCTGAAGGAAGGTGTTCTTTATTGTTATCCGCTAGGAGGCGTTGGCAAGGACAAAGGGTACCCTAGAACAGCTAAAATAGTCTTGCCAAGTGTCCTAGTAGATTCGACAATAAAACTGGCTCATGATCACTTACTCTTTGGTGGTCACATGTCTATGGAGAAGACATTAGATCGAGTGAGCCGTATCTTTGTATTTGATAGAATGGGTGCAAAAGTTCGAGAGTATTGCGAGAACTGTAATTTGTGCTTGCGTAGGAATAAAATGCATCAGAACGTCAAACCTACGTTAGAAAAAATGAAGAGCCGAAATACCCATTCCGTGTGTTTTCGGTGGACGCTGCTGGTCCCATGGGGGACGCATTATGTGGGCCTACTGAAAACGGAAATTTTCATATTTTAGTTGGCGTTGACCATTTTTCAAAATTTTGTATCCTGAAAGCTGTGCCGAGGATAACAGCAGAAGCTATGTGTAATTTTCTTTGCGAATCAGTGATAGCATACTTTGGTCTTTTTGAAGTTTTGATCACTGATTCCCCTCAGTCTTTCCGTTCAAATCTCATTTCACAGATGTGTGAAAAATTATAAATTAAACATCATTTTTCGTCAAGTTATAATCCTCAATCGAATGGGTTATGTGAGAATCGTGTGAAGGTAACAAAATCCGTATTAAAAGCTTATTGTCAGGATCATCCCAATTCTTGGGATACTTATTTGCCTTTCGTTCAGAATGTATTAAATTCTACTATTTCTTCCACAACTAAATATTCACCACATCACGTAATTTTTGGTAGGCAGCCTCTTTCATTTTTGGATATTCAACTATCATTGCCTTCAATTGACTATTTTAACAATTATGAGGATTATATGGTTAATTTAGTTAGGAATTTATTCAAGATTTACAGGATTTATGATGAACAAATAGGAAAACACAGAAAATCTCAAAGATTACAATATAATAAAAATGCTGTAGTACTACCAGTTTTTCGAGAAGGGGACTTAGTTTATGACCAAGATAAAGCTCAGAATCCAAGGGAAATCAAGGGTTTAAAGCTTAAATTTCGTGGACCATATATAATTTTAAAAGTTTTAAAAGATTCCCTATTCTTGGTACTAGAACTTTCAGGGACTTCTGTAAGAAGAACAGTAAACGGTCGTCTGATAAAGCCTGTAAAGGATTCAGAAACTTTCTTACGTTTAAATCCTATTTTTCAGGAGAAAATTGATATGATTAATAAATCTAATATTGCTAATAGTAAAGTAAAATCTAATGACGAAGAGAAAAGCAGTAACGGTTATAGCTTACGTCAACGTCCGGGTGAGAAACTTTTGGTTGTTCAAAATTGTCTTGAGCAACCAGTAATAACAAATAAATCAATATCGGAGGAATCAAGAATCGTAGAATTGGAGTAAGAGAATCGTGGGCATAGGAGAATCGATTCAACATCATCTGTATACCAGCTTCCAGTGGAGACTCCAGTAGTAACTTCAAAAATAATGGAGGATAGCTCCGTTTCTAGCGAACAACATGAGGTTCAAATGGAGCCTAGTCTAGTTAGTGTAGAAGTAGATAAAGGGGAAATAGAGGTTAAGGCAGGCTCGAGTGGAGAATCAAGTAGTCTTTGGAGAAGCAATAGGAAAACAAGAAATAAACCTCCAGGTTATTATAGAGAGTATTGAAACAATTATAGAGATAAGTAGAGTAAGATGATTGTAGAGATTAGTATGTTATTGCAGTACAAACGGTGTTGGGAATTGATGTTAAGTCAAAATGAGGATGTAGCTGGTTTTTATGCTGATTAACTGGACAGGAGAAATGCTTTCTTTGAAATAGGAAAAATAGAAAGATAAAAATGACAAGCGAAAGATGTTTGACCAACATTTCTCAAATGATGTATTTACTTCCTTTTGATATCTTAGAAATAGTAAAGGAACCGAATAATTTGAAAAAAAAAGAATTAAAGCTTTGGTAACAGAAAAGTAAAAGAAAATCTCATTGTGTTTCTGTTGAAGATTATTATTTTTGTTTAAGTGTTCTGTTCAAATTTAAATTCTTTTAAAAGATATTCTGACGATTTGCAAATTTTTATTTTAGGTGTAGCTATGCGAATTTTATGCGAACTTAGCATGACAATATAAAGTGAAATGAAAGTGCCAATTGGGAAAATATTTCCTTGTGTCTTGTTGATTCAGTTTTAGTGTCAGTATTTTATTTTATGTTCTTGTTAAGTGTACCTTTGTTTAAGGATAGAAAATCGTTTTTGTTTTTTTTTTGAAAAAACAAAAAAGATTTTGAAAACCCCGGGGAAAATCTGTAAACTTTGGAAATAGGTTTTTCTTGGTTAAAACCAATAATTAAAATTCTAAGTATATGTCAAAAGGTTCATTTCCTAGTTAAAATCCCATTTCCTTGATAACTAAATTCATTCTGAATATTTGCTGTAATTCCTGGAAGTTGACAGATTAAAATGGAACAGTTCTGTCAAATGCCCGGATGTGTATCTGCATATTGTGCTGAATATAAGTTACCAATTTAGATTATTTGAGTCAGTTTGAATTCTGTATCTGTCCTCGCCATATGTACATTCACTGTATTATATGTATAAATAAACATTTATACTCTAAACATAAACTAGGTGATGGTTAGAGACTCTAGACATCCTCCACCGGTAGAACCCAGATAATCAGCCAACGCTACCATAAGACTCCAAAGAGAAGAAGTCTCACTTTACAGAAAAGTAGATAATTCACAGAGAGGGGAATATAACAGATAAACCTATTGAGGATAAGAGCAACAAGGAGAATTTGAATCAAAGAGTAATTGGGTAAGTAATGACCCTGTTACTCTAAGCGGTACTGCATCTATCACCTGCGAGTCTGACCAACCTAGCAATGTTTTTACCCTTCTCAATTGGCTAAAAAAAGGGTTTTATAAATTTTGCATTTTCAAGAACTGGAATATTTCCCAAGGGATCCATTACTGACCCAATTACTCTTTGATTCAAATTCTCCTTGTTGCTCTTATCCTCAATAGGTTTATCTGTTATATCATCCTCAGAATTATCCCCCATATTTACACTACTTCTTACCGTGGCATTTTCTTTGGCTATTAAATTACCCACAGTAGTCAAAAATTTTACGATTGAAGTGGGATTATAATCCCGACTTGAAGAATCAAAATTCAAAGGGATATTTAAACCTTTACTTTTTATTTCTTTTAAAAAGGATGAAGCAATATCTTTGTCAAATTCAGGATCTGAAGGATCTAAAATTGGAATTGCGCTCATTTTAAACGAGAAAAAAAAATATTTGTGAAACAAATTAATTAAGTCAACGCTGTAAAAACAAGGAAAAATCGTTATTCAACACTCCTAACAGATTTCCTATTCGCTTGCGAACTTAAAATGCATGACTTACTTTCGTAAATTGTCCTTCGACGTTCTTCACTTTTTCTCAAAAACTAATCTGGAGTGGGAACCTTAAATTGAAGCGGGAACCTAGAACCTGGAACTGAAGATGGAACCTGGAACTGAACTGGAACCTGGAACTGAAGCTTGAACTGAACTGGAACCTGGAACTGAACTGGAACCTGAACTGAAGCTTGAACTGAACTGGAACCTGGAACTGAAGCTTGAACTTAACTGGATCCTGGAACTGAACTGGAACCTGGAACTGAAGCTTGAATTGAACTGGAAGCTGGAATTGAAGCTGTAACGACGACACTGTAGGTGACGGGCCTCAAAAGAATATGTTAACTGCAATCCTCTCCGGCAAAAACCACTGCACCACTTTGTAAACTTTCTGTATTCACCTCTCTGTGAATTATCTACTTCTCTGTAAAGTAAGACTCCTTCTCTTTGGAGTCTTATGGTAGCGTTGGCCTATTATCTGGGTTCTACCGGTGGAGGATGCCTAGAGTCTCTAACCATCACATAGTTTATGTTTAGAGTATAAAATGTTTATTTATACATATAATACAGTGAATGTACATATGGCGAGGACAGATACAGAATTCGAACTGACTCAAATAATCTAAATTGGTCACTTATATTCAGCACAGTATGCAGATACACATCCGGGCATTTGACAGAACTGTTCTATTTTAATCTGTCAACTTCCAGGAATTACAGCAAATATTCAGAATTGATTTAGTTATCAAGGAAATGGGATTTTAACTAGGAAATGAACCTTTTGACATATACTTAGAATTTTAATTATTGGTTTTAACCAAGAAAAACCTATTTCCAAAGTTTACAATTGCTCGATTAAGTTCCAACTTTACTTTTTACTTCGAGCAGATAATTTTTTTAATTAATCCATGCTCTTTTTCAATATAAAAAAACACACGAAAAACAGGGTTTCACTACTCTTCCTAATATGGTCCACATTAATATTTATGCGAATATACCGACTTTCAAACCTTATCATCAAGTAAATAGATGAGTCCAGTATCCATGCTTCCTGTTTTTTCAAGTTTGCTTAGGCCAAAATTGTTTCCCTTATATTTAAGGTTCTTTTACTTCCTGAAATCTATCAGTTGAAGATTAGATTTTCTTGTTTTAAAACTTTCAAAAGTGGATATATGATTACACCCTGTACATCTGCAAGTTGAACAGAAATGTTATCATTGAAGAATAAGTTAGATTTACAGTATATTATATGTGTATAGCTAGGAACAGAAGAAGCTGAATTTTTTACCCCATTAATAAAAATAAACATTTTGATTATCCTAGACTAAAAGAATCACGCCGGCCAAAAACTTGGTCGTAACCTTTCTGCCTCTATTAAACTTGAAATGGAATTCATAAGTACCTGTGCAGGTTTCCAAAAAAACTTTTATTTCTTGTGATTGGCTTGAAAAATTCAGGACTTTGAAAAATAAACAGTAAAATGATTATGAGATAGTTAACAAGAGTGAAGAGGATAGACTATTGTTATTTTTCATCAGTAAATGTAAGCTAATCAACGAAATAAATTCAAGGAACTGGCTCACTGTTGGTATGAGCAGAGATCCAGTGTTTTAGAGTGCTTAAGCAGCTAAATATATAGATTAAGATGATCACATTATAGTATATGTAATACTTTGTTCCTTTATCCTCTGAAACACTTTAGAAGTAGATGAAATCTTTTCATCTGTTTCAGAATTGATTAAATTGCTAATTAAATGTTACAATAGAAATGGAATTGGTCACATATTTTTGTTTTGTTTTTCTTGTCAATTCTTTTTTACTTCTTCCAAAGGGCTGTATTTTTGGGTTTTTTGAATATCTAATCGTAAAAACTCTACAGAAAGAAAGCTCATGCTTGCATCATAAAAAATAAGGTGGTATTGATCTTGTATTTTCTTGTCTGTTTTGGTGTGTCTTCCAGAAGCAGACCGGAAAGGGAAGAATCACTCTAGTGGCATCAATTGTGAGGCAGTAGAAGTTGTATTGGTCCACTCCCCCTTTAAAGATTTTAAAAAACTTCAATTTTAGTATTTTTATTTGAAAATGTGTTTTTTTGTTTGTACTTTCGTAGAAAATTGAACAAATAACAAAATTTCCCCGCTCCCCCTGAGATTTCAAAAATACATCCGCCCATCTCTCTAAAATCCGACAGTTGACACCACTAAACCAGCTTATTTTCGAGAATGACAGTCATTACAATATTAGTAATGCAAAATTACCTGAATTAAGGATTTTGTCTCTTACTATTCCAGATCCCGAAGTTGGTACATTGAATTCAGTCACAACACAGAACATGGAGGTGAATTCAGCATCCGTTGCAATGGATACCGTACTTCCTCTCATTCCCATTCAATCAAAGCCGGACAACCAAAATCAAGAAATTGGCCTTAAAGATCTGGATGAAGAGTATATACCTCAAAGACACGTTCAAAAAGAGTGTCTACCTATTACCCAATCAATATCACCTGTTCAAGAAAGACTGAATCTGAGACAAAGGAAGAACAAAAATATTTATTATGAATCTTCAGATTCTGATACAGACAACAGTGGTAGTGAAGGTATAATATTTTTTTAATGCTTTTATATATATATATATATATATATATATATATATATATATATATATATATATATATATATATATATATATATATATATATATATATATATATATATATATATATATATATATATATATATATATATATATATATATATGTATATATATATATATATATATATATATATATATATATATATATATATATATATATATATATATATATATATATATATATATATTTATATATATATATGTATGTATGTGTGTGTGTGTGTGTGTGAGGGTGACAGGGTCCCCTTCAACTTTGTTCTAAAGGACACCTCTTGCAAGACAATTACTATCAAAACTATGATGATAAGAAAATTAGACCCCAATTATAAACTTTTGTCGCATTTAGACCATTCCCTCGTACTAACTTAAATTCCTTCTCTCTGTTTTTAATATTTTCACTTTGGGTCTGTGTTGAAAGGACCTGTTTGAACTACAGGTATGTGTATCAAACATTCTTTGAAAGTGATAAGTAAAAAAAGACCAGAAAATCTTGAAATTCACGCCTAGGAAACTGGGATACAGAGCCTTTCGGCAGTGTAACGAGTTGGCTCAGTCTTGAAAGTGTATGAAACTGTAATGTCAAACACTTGAGTGCGTATCCAGATAATTTACCATAAAATAATATGGTCATTATATTTTGCCATAGATTTTTTTTTCTCATTACCAAACCTGTCATCGGATAAACTGTCATTGTTTTTTCTTGTCATTGGGTTAACCGTCATTGTTTCAGTTCGTCATCGGACAAATGACAATTAACTTTTATGATAAATGAATATAGTGAGATCGTCTTTATTTGTAAACGGAACAAATAGCAAGTCTCATTGTTTGTATCTCTTTACTGAGTAAATGTTATTGTTTTTCTGCCATTGATCTGGTGGTCATTAGTGATATTTTACCATGCGTCTAACCCTCCTCCCCCCCCCCTTCTTTTGGGTGAAAGGCTACCTTATAACGCGTTTTCATAGACAATCCAATATGGCATCAACGCCGATGGCAAATCCTAAGGCTGAGAATGAAAAAATCAACAACTTTCTAATAAGACAGGACAACGTCAGACACGGTAAATAAGAAAGAACAAGTGTTGCCAATAAGACAAAACAGAAGCCAAATAAGCCAGACAACGTTATTTAAATAAAAAGATAAGCCAAGGCCACAACACAAACAAAGAGTAAACACAAACACAACACAAACTAAAAATAATAAAAAAATTATAGAAAAGTACTTGTCCATGAAAGCTGAATTGAAATAAAAAGCCTGCGGCTTTTTCCCTCCAGCAAAAACTCGAAAGCTTTTTACTGTGTTTTATATGCTTTTCATTCAGGGTTAAAAAATCTAGAATTATGTTTCTTATACTTTTGCCCCCCCCCCCCCAATTTCTTGGTGATAGATTATATATACCAGTAACTTTAGAATGAATGCTAGTTTCCAGAATTTTCAGTTTTTGTGGCACACAATTAAAATGGTGTGTCGGACAAACTTTGAAGCCTTTTTTAAATTTTAGTTAGACTATAGTTTTGTTGAATAAGTCCTTTATAATATATATACTACGGAATTTCGGTTTCAACAATTCTAAAAAATGAGGATAATTATTCATATGAAAAGAAATTCAGACTTTTCCAGCAAATTCTGTTTATATGTAATGAGGTATTTTTGTCAGTTGAGGACATTCAAGAGCATTTTAATCCCCCTCATAAGCTTCCAAGTTAGAAATTGCCAATGGTAAAAAGAACAAAAATTCAATGTTCTATACTTCTAATTCGACTATAAACTTTATTACTTCTCCATAAAAGCGAGCATGCCTTAGACTTTTTTTTCTTTTCTTTTTTACTTTATAGCCACATCTACATATTTTTGAACTTTCGGAAATGTAACACAAACTTCTTATAAAACACTAGCCCAGTGATCGGCAAAGTTTGGCTCCAGAGCCACATGGCTGTTTGGCTTGTTTAGTGCGGCTCTGACACAACTATCCATGGAAGGTACGATGATCTTTTTGTAAAAAAAAAGGAATTGGTTAAAAAAAACACATAATTGTTTTTTGTTTTTTTTTCGGCATTTTCCTTGTTTCTATTATTTTGTTCGCGCTGAAGAAGAGAGGCGGTTTTCTCTCGAAATATTCGCTTTGTTTGTTTCTTCAGTATTTTTTTTGGCCTTTAAAAACCCCATTCTTGATCGTTTTCTTTTTTATGTTATAACAGGCCAAAGTGGATTTAGAAATTTTCTTTAAAAATTGCATGTTAATTTGATAAATTAAAATTAAGAATATGTATGATTTTTGGCTAAAATTAACAGATAGATAGGTAATTAAAGTTTTATATTGTTGTAAAAATACGTAAAGAACGTCGAGTTTGATTTTTATTAGTTTTTGTAAACGTAAACACAAACCCTGCACTAGCTACTGGCTGAAATTGTTTGTATGTTTATGGCTTACTTGGATCTGATTCCAAAGTAACACATAAAGTTAAAACATAAAGTTTTATGTTGTTGTAAAAATACGTAAAGAACGTCGAGTTTGATTTTTATTAGTTTTTGTAAACGTAAACACAAACCCTGCACAAGCTACCGGCTGAAATTGTTTGTATGTTTATGGCTTACTTGGATGTGATTCCAAGGTACCACGAGTACGCGCGCGCAGAATTTTTCTTAAGTAGTGGGAGAAAAAATTGGAAAAAAAAAGATTCAGAACACTTGTTACATCTTAATTCACTTCCATCTTTGTCGGTAATCAAATGACGACAAAGAGGATACTTCTTTTGAACTTTGTTTGACAACGTATATACGTATATATATATATATATATATATATATATATATATATATATATATATATATATATATATATATATATATATATGTATATATATATATATATATATATATATATATATATATATATATATATATATATATATATATATATATATATATATATATATATATATATATATATATATATATATATATATATATATGTATATATATGTATATATATACGTATATATATATATATATATATATATATATAGATAGATATACTCTATCTATTTATGATAACAAATATAGGCTGAGGCTATATTTGTTCTTGATGACTATCTGTTAGTCTTTACATGGATGGATCAGGGGGGGGGGCGTATGCTCGGTCATTGTTTTTTATTAAGACGGCTTCCGAACATAAGGGGGGGTTGGATACAGTTTTAAATTATCCTAGTACAACATCGTGATTGTATGACCTTTCGTATATCCGAAATATATAAATTTGTCTTTAGACTATTGCCAGAAAAAAAAAAATTATAGGAAGGCGGTTTTCCATGACGTATGTGTTACAAGGTAAATCAACACTATTTGTGTCGTCGCAAGTATTGAAGGCGAGAAAAGTTGGAGACCTCATACTGCAGGATTGGTATTTCTTGTGGAGTTTATTGTTATATCTGACTTTAAAATTTTAATTGTTTTTTCAGGCCTGCAAATTTACAAACAAGGGGCTTACAAGTCAATATCATCTGATGAAGCTGTTTCTAAGAATGTGCCTTATGATGAAAGTCAAATTCATTTAGATGTTCCCAATAGTATAAGGAAATTTGCATGTTATAAGTGCTCAGATTTATTTTCTACTCGTGCTCAATGTATGACACATCTCAAATTGCACAAAAAAGTAGGAGGTGCTGCCGTAGGTGAGTCTTCAGTTCATCCCTACGATTGCGCTTCGTGTGGAAAAACGTTCATAGACCGTAAGTATTTTCTACAGCACTTACGAACACAACACAAGCAAACTGAGAATGACAATGAAGATGATATTCATCAGTGTCCCTTTTGTCAAACAAAGTTCAAAAAGAAGTATCATCTTTGTCGTCATTTGATGACCCACAAAGATGGAAGTGAATTAAGATGCAACAATTGTTCTGAATCTTTTTCCTGGCCTTTTGAGCTAGTGACCCATTTGCAAGTGCACAAGAAGACAGAAATTGGACCGGGTGCGCAACGTTTAGAAAATTCAGATGCCGAACCTACAAGTAATTCAGAACCAGTATCTAATAACATCGTTAGAGAAAGTAATTTTAATGAGTGCGGTATTTGCAAAAAGACATACGTCAACCGTAGATCACTCTTACGTCACCTGCGAAGGCATGTAAAGGGAAGAAAATACAGGCAGCTGCTGCGTGCTACTGCTCTAAATGACAAATCTGCTAGTGATCCAATGTCTACAGATGATAGAAGTTTAACCTATGATAATTTAAATAAATGTGCTACATGTGGTTCAACTTATAAGTACCGCCAAGGTCTTTTACAACATTTGAGATGCAACCCAGAACATAGAGAAACTCATTTTTGTAATATTCACAATAAATCTTTTTCTCCCGATCTGTTATTTCAATCTCAGACGGAAATTTCAAAATCGGACAACAAAAATAAAATGTTACAGTGTCCCTTTTGTCAAATCAAATTCAAGAAAGAACATCATCTTTGTAGTCATTTATTTGCCCACAGGGAAGGAACATGTAACTTGTGCATTAGATGTAACATGTGCACTAGTTCTTTTTCTTTGCCTGTTGAATTACTGAATCATTTAAAAATGCACAAAAAGACTGAAGCAAGCGAAGAGACAGAAATTATATCTGCTTTGCAACCATCAGAGAATTCAGATTCTGAATCTGCAAGTAATTCAGAACCAGTAACTAATAACATCGTTAGAGAAAATGATTTTAATGAGTGCGGTATTTGCAAAAAGACATACGTCAAACGTAAATCACTCTTACGTCACATGCGGATGCATGCTACGGGTAGAAAATATTTATGCAACATATGTGGTTTAAGTTTTTACAGAGACAATGTCCTTAAAATACATATGCAAAGACATACAGGTGATAAAAATTTCACCTGTAACAAATGCGGAAATAGTTTCTATTGTATGTCTGATTTGAATCGGCATTTGAAAAAGCATGCTACAGAAGAGAGCGGACAAAGACCAGAAAAATTGTTTGAGTGTGAAATATGTAGCACAAAATTGTTAACGAAGCAGATTTACTCACAACATATGAAAAGACACACTGAGGGGAAAGCACTTGAGTGTGGAATCTGTCGAAGAAAGTGCTACTCACAATACCAATTTACTGAACATATGAGGATCCACACGGGAGAAAAACCGTATGAATGCAAGATATGCAACCATAGCTTTGCTCAAATAGGGGGTTTAAGAAACCATATGAAACATCACAGGGATAAAAAATTTAGCTGTGAATTTTGTAGCAAAAAATTTATGGACAAAGATAAGAAGGATGATCATGTAAATATTCACACTGGCAATAAACCTTATAAATGCACGATGTGCGACTTGCGTTTTGGTTCAAGAGCAAATCTAAAAAACCATAAGAAAGTCCATATGAGCAATCCAAAAGAAAAGAAATTCAGAGAGAAAAAGTACAGCTGTAACATATGCAACGAAAAATTCGCTGTGTCTGCTTATCGTGATCAACATGTGGCTTTACATTCAAATCCTAACCCTTTCAGCTGTGAGTTCTGCAGTAAAAGTTTCAACTATAAGAAAAACATGGTAGCCCATGTGCAGCGTGTGCATCCCAGTTGCAATCCATTTAGATGTAAGCTGTGTAGTAAGACTTATGATACCATTAGGAAAATTGATGTACACATAAACTCTCGTGCTTGTGTAGAAAATGACAAATTGTGTAAGAAATCAAAAAATAAAGGCAAATCTATCGCGGTAGACGGAAATACGAATGCTGAGAATCTATTTATATGTAATATTTGTAATGAGGATTTTAAATCAGTTGAGGAAATTGAAGAACATTTTGACTCTTCCCATAAGCCTTCTAAGTAGGAATTGATCATGGTGTTAGTTTTAAAAGAGTGAGTCGAAAAAGACTTCTTTTGTTCTTAATATTTGGCAAAGAAATGATAACTCGTTTTAGAATTAAATAAACTGATAAAAAAAAGGATGAACAATAATTACATCTTAAATGACCAATTACAGAATATGAAATTTTTTGATATGAAACGTCTATTTTGGTTTTAATTTATGATTTGACAAATGCGGAAAGAATTTCTATAGTATGTATCTTTTGAATCAGCATTTGAAAAAGCATGCTACAGAAGAGAGTGGACAGACACCGGAAAAATTGTTCGAGTGTGACATGTGCCACTCAAAATTTGGAACAAAGCAGGTTTACTCACAACATATGAAAAAGCACACTCAGGGTAAAAAACACGAGTGTGGTATTTGTCAAAGAAAGTGGTACGTAAAGTACCACTTGACTGACCATTTGAGGATCCATACGAGAGAAAAACCGTACGAGCGCAAGATATGCAACCATAGCTGCTCAAATAATAGGTTTAAAAAAACATATGAAATCTCACAGTGACAAAAGACCTTATAGCTGTGAATATTGTAGCAAAACATTTAAGCATAAACAACAGAAGAATAATCATTTAAATACTCACACTGGTAATACACCTTATAAGTGCAAGCAGTGCAACATGTGTTTTGGTTCAAGAAATTATTTAGACAAGCAGAAGAAAGTTCATACAAGGAATCCATTAGAAAAGAAATTCAGAGAAGAAGTACAGCTGTACCATTTGCAACGAAACTTTCGCTGTATCTGATTATCGTGATCAACATTTGGCTTTACATGCAAATCCTAACCCTTTCAACTGCAAGTTCTGCAGCAAGAATTTCAACTATAAGAAAAACATGATGGCCCATGTGCAGCGTGTGCATCCCAGTTGCAATCCATTTAGATGTAAGCTGTGTGGTAAGACTTATGATACCATTAGGAAAATTGATATACACATAAACTCTTGTGTGTGTAAAAATTGACAAATCTCATAAGAAATCGAAAAATCAGGGCAAATCCATCTAGGCAGTCGGAAATACTAATGCTGAAAATCTATTTATATGTTATATTTGTAATGAACATTTTGAATCAGTTGAGAAAATTCAAGACCATTTTATTTCTTCCCACAAGCCTTCTAAGTAAAAATTGATCATAATATTAGTTTGAATGAAATGAGTGAAAAAAGACTTCTTTTGTTGTTTATATTTGGCCAAAAAGTGATAACTCGTTTTGATATTAAATAAACTGAAGCTGATAAGAAAGGATGATCCCTAATTATACCTTTTAGTAATAACCTACAGAATAGGATATTGTTTTAAGATGAATATAACACGTCTGTTTTTTATCTATTAAGGGATCTATATCCTCATGTTATTCTAGATCATGAAATTAAGGATTTGGTTGATTATGTCTTATGTACAAATTCTGGAATTCATCATGGTTTGCTTAGAATTTTTAATCGGCTCATTCTTATTGTTATACGAAAAATTGGTTTTATTTACTGTCCATTTTGATATATAATTAGTTGCATAGGTTTAGTTGATTGCTTTTAATTGGATGCATAGTTTGACCCACTTTCACAATTTTTTTAAATTTAATTTGCTATATTCATTCATTTCTATTTATTTTTGTCATGATTTATTGTTCTATGATTTTGAAATTTGCTGTGTCTGCTTATTTTGACCAACATGTTGCTTTACTCGCAAATTCCAGCCTTTTAGTTGCGATTTATGCTGCAAGAAGGGCAACTATAATAAAAACTTGGTAGCCCATGTGCAGTTTGTGCATCCTAGCCACAATCTGTTTAAGTGTAAGCTGTGTGATAAGACGTATGATATGTATTAGAAAAATTTATCTTCATATATAGCCCTCGTGCTTGTGACAAAAAGACAAATCTCGTAAAACTTGAAGAATTAGGATAATTCGATCAAGAGTGATGGGAACATGAACATTGATGAAAAGGTAAAACTATATACTTCTAATGTCAGTGACGACAAGTTTTTGTCCGTTGAGGACATTCAATGTCATTTGAACTGTTTCTTTTATGATTTTTAAGTAAGAATTACCTGTACTATAAATTAGGAAAAAAGGAACACTGAAATGTTTTTGTATCTTTAATTCGCCTAAAAATTTGTAACTATTTTAATACTGAAATTTAAAAAAAATTATAAAAAAGTACTTGTCCATGAAAGCTGAATTGAAATAAAAAGCCTGCGGCTTTTTCCCTCCAGCAAAAACTGGAAAGCTTTTTACTGTGTTTTATATGCTTTTCGTTTAGGGCTAAAAATCTAGTATTATGTTTCTTATACTTTTGTCCCCCAATTTCTTGGTGATAGATTGTATACATCAATAACTGTAAAATGAATGGTAGTTTCCAGTATTTTCATTTTTTGTGGCCCACAATTAAAATGGTGTGTTGGACAAAATTTGAAGACTTAGTTTAAATTTTAGATGGACTATTGTTTTGTTGAATAAGTCCTATAAAATATATTTACGACAGAATTTCGGTTTGAACAATCCTAAAAAATGAGGATAATTATTTATATGAAAAGAAATTCAGACTTTTCCAGCAAAATTTTGTTTATATGTAATGAGGTATTTTTGTCAGTTGAGGACATTCAAGAGCATTTTAATCCCTCTCATAAGCTTCCTAAGTAGAAATTGCGTATGGTAAAAAAGAAAAAAAATCGATGTCATACTTTTAATTCAACTAAAAATTTTGTAACTATTCTCCATAAAAGCGAGCATACCTTAGACTTTTTTTCTTTTCTTTTTACTTTATAGCCACATCTACATATTTTTGAACGTTCGGAAATGTAACACAACCTTCTTATAAAACACTAGCCCAGTGGTCGGCAAAGTGTGGCTCCAGGGCCACATGGCCGTTTGGCTCGTTTAGTGCGGCTCTGATACAACTATCGACGGAAGGTGCAATGATATCTTCATAAAAAAACTTGGTTAAAACAAATTACATAAAAACAGAAAACGATCAAGAATTGGATTTTTAAATAACAAACAAAGCGAAACAAAATTGTTGTTCGTTAGTATCCGGCGTTGGCAGTTAAAAGTTTTTGGATTTTGTGCAAATCGTGGATATTGGCGAATAACACATTTCATGGTCGTTAGGTATTTGATTTTAATTCTTATAATCTTGTCTTTTATTGAATTGTATTTATCTTTTAATTTTTTGGCTGGTTTTCTAATTGGTTTTGTTGACTTTCCGCGCTTGTTTGTTTGTTTTTTGTTTTTTTTTTTTTTTGTTTTTTTTTTTTCGGCATTTTCCTTGTTTATATTATTTTGTTCGCGCTGAAGAAGAGAGGCGGTTGTTCTCTCGAAATATTAGCTTTGTTTGTTTCTTCAGTATTTTCTTTCGGCCTTTAAAAACTATGCTGCCGAGATTTTTTGCTCTATTCTGCCGAGACTTGGTTGCTGACTCAGACACAGACGCTGAAGGTAGATGCCATCCAGACGAAACACCTCCGAAAAATCAAACGCTCTCGATGGTCCGACAGGGTACGAAATTTGGAAATCCTCAGGTCCTTCAAACTCCAACCCCTGTCCGAGCAGCTTGAGTCTCGCTCGCAGCGTTGGTATGGTCATCTGCTCCGTCTGCCTGCCCAAACACCCGCCCGGCTCATCTTCGATTTCGACCCAGCTGCAAACGGCTGGAGGCGTCCTAGGGGAAGACCACGCACTAGATGGGCGGACGTCATCCGTGATTGGCTCGCCTCCAGAAACATCAACCCGGCGGAAGCGACAACCCTCGCCCTGAACCGACCACTCTGGAGAAGACTGACGGCGCTGACGACTGGTTCCCTCTACGCTGGCGACGCTGCCGAGCAAGAGCTTTAAGTAAGTAACTTTAAAAACCCCATTCTTGATCGTTTTCTTTTTTATGTTATAACAGGCCAAAGTGGTTTTAGAAATTATCTTTAAAAATTACATGTTAATTTGATAAATTAAAATTCTATTAATCAAGAATATGTATTATTTTTGGCTAAAATTAACAGATAGATAGGTAATTAAAGTTTTATGTTGTTGTAAAAATACGTAAAGAACGTCGAGTTTGATTTTTATTAGTTTTTGTAAACGTAAACACAAACCCTGCACAAGCTACCGGCTGAAATTGTTTGTATGTTTATGGCTTACTTGAATGTGATTTCAAGGTACCACAAGTACGCGCGCGCAGAATTTTTCTTAAGTAGTGGGAGAAAAATTGGCATCACGGATTGGCAGTTGCAGTATGAACAGTTTTGTCCAGTGTTGGCATATTGGCTAATTTTCCGCCAGACTGGCTTATTTTGATGGTGACTGACGGGTAACCTACCACGTGAAAATCTATACAGATTTGTTTATGGCAGGACTCAACATTTTACTCACTTACTACATATATACTGAAAAAAAAAAGAAAATTGCAATCATATAAATAAATAAAAAATGAACCTCATGGGAACCGCGAACCAATACTTACAGAAGACAGAATACAGCCCCCCATCCCTCACCCCTCCTTATTCATTAAGAAGTTCTTTATCTTATTTTTAAAAGAGGACACATTCTCAGCCATCCTAGTGTTTTCCGGAAGACTGTTCCATACCGGAACACCCACATGCCTAAATACAAAACTAGACCTAGCTGTGTGTCGTCTCTATTGTACTAGGTCCGCGGAATTCCTTGTATTATAAGGATGGTGCACAGAATTCGACGATAAAACTTCACAAAAATAATTAGGTGCTAATTTATTTAAACACTGATACACGAAAATATCGGTCTGATAATCCCTCAACTGCCCAACATTTAAAATATTAAAATAGCGATTACCAGCCATTGTACGTTCACATTTTTCAAAATTACCGAGCAGGCGCAGCACTTTATTGTGCGCAATCTGTATCCGTTTAAAATTTACAACAAAATTACTAGCCCACACAGAACATCCGTATACAATGTAAGGATGAACAAATGAATTATATAAAATTTTTAAAACTGAGACAGGAAAAACATTTTAGATCTACGACTCAGCCCTAAGCCCCGCGCAACTTTCACCGATCCAATTTAACTATGTTTTTTCCAATTTAAATTACAATCAATCTGAAAACCAAGATACCTTGTATCAAATATTTGCTTAATCTCCGTAGCATTAAAAGTAACTAAACCGAAAACATTATCAATAACTCCAGTACGACTAAAAATCATGTAATTAGTTTTACTTGCATTCACTGCTAAGTAACTAAGACTAGTAAAAACATGCAGGTTAAGTAGCACTTTATTTGCTTTAGAAACAAGATCACTCAAAGCCTTTCCAGCAATCATTATAGCTGTGGCATCCGCAAAGGATGTCAAAGCGGCGTCAGGAATTTAGATCCGTAATGTGTCGGCGTAAATTAAATATAAAAGCGGACCTAACACTCCACATAGTACAGGACAAGGTGAACTGACAATATCCCCCACTACTACACGCATTGATCTACCATACAAATACGAACGAAACCAATCAATCCAATTTCCTTTTATCATTAAATATGACATCCTATCTAACAACAGCTCAAGATCAACAGTATCAAAAGCTTTCTTAAAATCAATAAAATAGTTAACGGAGTAGTGCCGCTCTCGAATACATTGTTTGAAACATCAAGAAGATGCTGCACTGCATGACTAGTAAAATGAGATTTTCGGAATCCAAATTGCGTGTCACCTAACAATCCAAGGGAATTAAGGTAGGAATACATTTTTTTATGAACAACCTTTTCAAATATTTTTGAGAACAGTGGCAAAATCGATGTAGGTCTCCACTTTGACATTTCTCTTTTGTCACCACCTTTATGTAAATGTATAATTTTTGCTTGTTTTAAAGCATCTGGGAACTGACCTTTTTCCATAGATAGGTTTACCAAATATGGAAGAAAAGGCAAAAGGTAAGCGGCGACAGCCTCAAATGCCTTAAGGCTAAGACCGTCAATTCCTGCTGAATTCGACTTTATTGTTTTCAGTGCGTCCTCGAGATCAGACTGAGTGCACTTTACGAATTTCATGGAACGACTTTCCCCATGGTCATCAATTAACATCTCGTTTTTATACCTTTGGTCAGCAGCATCATCCCCGTTTTTATCACGAAACTTCTCTGAATAATAATGTTTCATCATTAATTTATATTTCAATGTTGTCATTGGAACTGAAAACACATTTTTATCCACATCTTTTGTAATGTTTGATAAGAGTTGGTATTAAAGATAAATTAAAGTTAGGCTTGAAATTGCTCGTAACAAATTTAAAAGTGAAGTCTATACTCTAATCGTGAATTTCTGCATACTTGAATACTAGCCTGGACCTAAGGGTAAACCACTCCATCAGATCCCAAGTCATAATAACGACGTTCCTTCTTTTCAATAACTTTTTTTTTAGACATCCCTTCAAGCGATTTTAACTTTCACTGAGAGTGGCAAGAAGTCTTTGCGAGTAAAGCTCTGTGTAAAAATCGGTACTTGTCACCAATGAACCTAACCTGTCACCTGTCAATGAAGCTGTCACCAATAAATCACCAATGAACCTAAGGGTATTGCTGGCGCCTAGTCACTGTCCCCAAAGTACAGATCAATGTTGTAGGGATATCCATTACGAAAAGTTAACACCCATGCTTCGTACCCAAATCCAATCAGTTTTTCCTTTGATGAGAATTTGACAAATCTGACGACAAAAAAGGTATCGTTTCTTCGTCCATGGAAGGTTTTTTTGACTGAACGCCTCATATTGCTGGAGTTTCATGTTCATGGCATCTACAAGTGGCCTCACTGTAGATACCGGTCTCTTTAGAAAATGTATTTGCAGATCTTTGAAACCCCATAAATTGAGATTGAACAAAGTTGTGAAGCTGATAACACTTTTCTTGTACTTAATTTAAGCAGAAGATCTGTTTTGCAAGGTTTTTCTTTCATAGCACAAGAATCTTCAAAGGTCACTGTCCTCTAGAGCGAGAAGAAGTCGAGGCAGGTACTTTAAAATACCTTGCCAGGACATACTTTGGTAAATTTGCAGTGGGACACCTAATTTAGCTAAGATGAAAGTGAAAACGTCATTTGATGCTTTTTTATGCTCTTTCATAATTCACGAATTGCTTCTGGGGCTAGTTGCGTCTTGAGCCCTTAAAGAGGCCTCAAAGGTATTTTATATGAATAATGAAAAAGCATCAAATGATGTTTTCACTTTCATCTTTGCTAAATTATATGGCCAACTGCAAATTCTCCATGAAATTTAACTACCCCCATCTCCCTAATGTGTAAATATATACCCTGAATTGGAATATGCCATAAATTGTCAACGGCAAGGTTTGGATCGCAAAATTCAGCAACATTTTTGTTGACGGCAGTGTTGATGTGGGTTGTACAATTATACCGAATTCAGTACATTTTTCTCTGACCTGTACATATTTACAACCTTTTCTTTAAGGTGAAAATTCGGTACAATTTTGCCAAACTGGTACTAACTCAGTTCATTTGCAACAAAATGTAGCGATTTTTTTTTATAGCCGGAATTAGAACTCTCACAGTTCATTGCTATAAAAAAAACTGATGTCTCGCGACTTGTCTTTCTCTTTGTGACTTTGAAGGGACTCTAGGCTCTGTGTGAGCGTCAGTGTTACCAACATCTCAAAACAAAATGTACCACAAATTGCATGAAAAATGTACCAAAGACAAAAAAATTGTACCATATCCCAAATTTTTTTCCGCGTGTTACGCTTTGCGTAACACGCGGATCCTCGGTGACGTAAAGTACTAACTATGAAAATTTTGCATAAGATATTTTCATTCACTTTGTCTTTCAATTTCTTTGTATTTCTTTCTCTTCTAATACAGTACATTACTCCTGACAGTACGAAATTGTTCGGAGTAACATATATTATTACAGAAACATGTTTTGGCCATTTACGACCATTTATAACACCGCTTGAAATTGATCCCAAATGACAATTTTAATACAAATCAGGGACTAAAATTGCATTTTAACTTTGCATTCTTACGGTATATTGCCGAAAAGCCGTTGCTGAGACCTGATTTTCCATTTAATAGTTTGCATAAAAATTCCCTTTTATGAAGATCTCGATAGAGGGGAGGATCGTTCCTTTAGAACGTCGAGTTTGATTTTTATTAGTTTTTGTAAACGTAAACACAAACCCTGCACAAGCTACCGGCTGAAATTGTTTGTATGTTTATGGCTTACTTGAATGTGATTCCAAGGTACCACAAGTACGCGCGCGCAGAATTTTTCTTAAGTAGTGGGAGAAAAATTGGCATCACGGATTGGCAGTTGCAGTATGAACAGTTTTGTCCAGTGTTGCCATATTGGCTAATTTTCCGCCAGACTGGCTTATTTTGATGGTGACTGACGGGTAAATGGCTTGTGTTACTCTTTGTTTGTGTTGTGGCCTTGGCTTATCTTTGTATTTAAATAACGTTGTCTGGCTTATTTGGCTTCTGTTTTGTCTTATTGGCAACACTTGTTCTTTCTTATTTACCGTGTCTGTCGTTGTCCTGTCTTATTAGAAAGTTGTTGATTTTTTCATTCTAGTTGCACATCTCAAAGGTATATGTTTGTATAATGTTTGTGGTTCCGGTATAGATTCATAAAAAAAAATTTGATAACTTTCATTTGTCCAATTGTTAGAAGTTGTCTTCCATTTTTGGTCATATTAAAAGTTTTACTAGTTCTGATAATTGATTTATTTTTGCGCAGTTACGTTACATATATGTAATATTTGTATATATAATAATATAACCTATATATAATAATATGTGTATATATACAATATATATCATGTATATATAATTTCTATGTACATGTAATAAAAGTGTATTTAAAAAATTATATACTTTTATTTTCCTCAATTTAGTAATGATAATAGTTTTTACTAGAAAGACTATTGGTTTCGGCTTTATCAATAGCAGCTGACGAGTCTTGTGACATAAATAATTTAGCGCAAGTTTCACTTTGATAGATTTTTGTCTCTTTTAAGCCCTAAAGAACAATCTCTAGGATTATTGTTACTCAAAGGTCAGACGGATGGAGAAGATATCGCATGGGCTGCAATTAAGTGAAAGGATAAACATTATATTCCCCTCGATAAAAATATAACCGGCGGTTGAAAAGGGTTTGTTGCTATTTTGAACGAAAAAATTGATCACGAGATACTTGTTTACCATTGTATCATTCACTAGGACGTGCTTTGTGCACGAACATTTCTGGAAGGCTTTCATGTCTTCAAACCGTAATATCCGGAATTAGTGATTACTATTATCAGCTCCATTTTAGTTAAAGCTCTTAATGATTGCATGTTCAAAGAATTTTGTTTGAAGTGGAGACTGAGAATGCTGATCTTCTGTTTCGTAACAAGGTTTGTTGGTTATCGAGAGGGAGTGTTTTAAAATGTTTTGCGTCCCTTTTTTCGGAAATTAAAGAATTTCTCGTAGAGAATGGCATTCACTATTCGAAACTAACAGACAATTAGTAGATTCAGAACTTTAATTTCATGGTAGACATTTCGTCTCATCTACTTAATCATAAACTACAAGAGTAAGGAAATGTTTTGATATTAGAAGAAGGAACAACAATCAAAAACAAATTATCCGTTTTTGCTCAGGATTTGGAAAGGGAAACATTGTTTCACTTTCCTAGCCTACTGAAGCATCGTCAGTAAAATAATTTTCTATTGATAAGCACCTTTTTAGAACAATAATTTTAAATATGGGGAAGCATTTCTAAGCAGGTTTCAGAAATTCAAAAACAGTAGAACAATTTTATAATTTTTCAAAAGTCCTCTTAATGCTACAATAACCAAATAGTTGAAATATTCTCCTTCTGAAATTGACAGTGGTAGCTTTGAAATACAACTGCTGGATTAAAATAAAATAAAACAACAGGACATATCGATCAAAACTCGAACGTCTTTGTGTTGAATTGAAAATATTTGAGAAGAAAAATGTGATCTAAGTTCACAACACAAGTGTTTGGCTTTGAATGGCCTGAAGAAGGAAAACGTGATCATTTTCAACGTTTGGATTAATGTTCTTGACTTAAGTTCAAATGAAAATGCTCATGTTTGATTTTCTTTCCTTTTCCAGTTCTACATATAAATGCAAACAATCTTTTTTCAAGCATGAACATTATCAGGAGTAAACTGAGAAGCCGTCTTATTGATGAGAACTTTAAACCATGCCTGAAATTAAAAACAGCAACATAAAAACCTGACTTACTCAAACTTTCCGAGAAGCTGCAAGCACATTGTTTGCATTAATGGATATTTATTAACTATGAAATTTAGTTATTATACTACTTATTTAGTGTAATAAAAATTTTCTAAACGAGCGAATATTTAGCTCTTCGGCTAGTAAGTTTGCCGTCCACTACCTTAGCAATCGAAGGTTTAAAGCCCTGTTTTCAAAAAATAGAACCGCTATTTGTGCCTGATTCAGAACGGGAAATATTATTTAAAACCAACCTTAATGATAAAAGTTTATCGTGAAACTAAATTTAGAGACATTTTGAAAAATAACCCAAAACCACAAAAAAGGTGTAAGATCAAAATGAAAACTGCACCATTGAGCTCACCGTAGCTGAAAATCGCATATAGCTGTATCACTGTCCCCAATCTTGAGCGACAGGAAAAATTAATTTCCAATTGGAAGTAGTGGCGTGTATTCTTTTTTATAAAGTTATATTTTAGATATTATGTATTGGTAAATAAAGACCAATATTCACAAAAAAAAATCATATCAAACAGACCTACCACGTGAAAATCTATACAGATTTATTTGTGGCAGGACTCAACATTTTACTCACTTACTACATTTATATTGAAAAAAAAAAGAAAATTGTAATCATATAAATAAATAAAAAATAAACCTCATGGGAACCGCGAACCAATACTTACAGAAGAAAGAATACAGTCCCCCCCCCTCACCCATCCTTATTCATTAAGAAATTCTTTATCTTATTTTTTAAAGAGGACACACTCAGCCATCCTAGTGCTTTCCGGAAGACTGTTCCATACCGAAACACCCACATGCCTAAATATAAAACTAGACCTAGCAGTGTGTCGTCTCTCTTGTACTAGGTCCGCGGAATTCCTTGTATCATAAGAATGGTACGCAGAACTCGATGATAAAACATCACGAAAATTAGGTGCTAATTTATCTAAACACTGATACACGAAAATACCGGTCTGATAATCCCTCAACTGCCCAACATTTAAAATAT
Source organism: Artemia sinica (assembly GCA_027921565.1). Lineage (NCBI taxonomy): Eukaryota > Metazoa > Arthropoda > Branchiopoda > Anostraca > Artemiidae > Artemia > Artemia sinica. Next base: position 18,595,713 of record CM051258.1, read on the forward strand.
TAAAATGGCGATAACAATCCATTGTACGTTCACATTTTTCAAAATCACCGAGCAGGGACAGCGCTTTATTATTCTGCACAATTTGTATCCGTTTAAAATTTGCAACAAAATTACTAGCCCACACAGAACAACCGTATACAATGTAAGGATGAATAAGTGAATTATATAAAATTTTCAAAACTGAGACAGGAAAAGCATGTTTAAATTTAAAAATCAGCCCTAAGCCCCGCGCAACTTTCACCGATACAATTTCACTAGGTTTTTTCCAATTTAAATTACAATCAATCTGAAAACCAAGATACCTTGTATCAAATATCTGCTTAATCTCCGTACCATTAAAATTAACTAAACCGAAAACATTATCAATAACTCCAGTACGACTAAAGATCATGTAATTAGTTTTTCTCGCATTCATTGCTAAGCAACTAAGACTAGTAAAAACATGCAGGTTAAGAAGAACTTCATTTGCTTTTGAAACAAGCTCACTCAAAGCCTTTCTAGCAATCGATATAGCTGTGTCATCCGCATTGGATGTTATAGCGGCATCAGGAATGTAGAACCGTAATGTGTCGACGTTAATTAAATATAAAAGCGGACCTAACACAGAACCTTGCGGTTATCCTCATAGTACAGGACGAGGTGAACTGACAATATCCCCCACTACTATACGCATTGATCTACCATACAAATACGAACGAAACCAGTGAATCCAATTTCCTTTTATCCTTAAATGTGACATCCTATCTAAAAACAGCTCAAAATCAACAGTATCAAAAGCTTTCTTAAAATCAATAAAATAGTTAAAGGAGTAGAGCCGCTCTCAGATACATTGTTTAAAACATCAAGAAGATGGTGCACTGCATGACTAGTAGAATGAGATTTCCGGAATCCAAATTGCGTGTCACATAAGAACCCAAGAGACTTAAGGTAGGAATATAGTTTTTTATGAAGAGCCTTTTCAAATATTTTTGAGAACAGTGGCAGAATCGATTTAGGTCTCCAGTTTGACATTTCTCTTTTGTCACCACCTTTATGGAAAGGTATAATTTTGCTTGTTTTAAAGCATATGGGAACTGACCTTTTTCCATAGATACGTTTACCAATTATAGAAGACAAGGCAAAAGCTAAGCTGCGACAGCCTGAAATGCCTTAAGGCTAAGACCGTCTATTTCTGCTGAATTCGACTTTATTGTTTTCAGTGCGTCCTCGAGATCAGACTGAGTGCACTTTACGAATTTCATGGAACGACCCTCCCCACGGTCATCAATAAACAGCTCGTTTTTATACCCATGGTCAGCAACATCATCACCGTTTTTATCACGAAACTTCTCTGAATAATAAGGTTGTCTTGGGAACTGAAAACACATTTTGATTCACATCTTTTGTAATGTTTGATAAGAGTTGGTATAAAAGATAAATTAAAGTTAGGGTTGGAATTGCTCGTAACAAATTTAAAAGTTAAGTATATACTCTAGTCGTGAATTTCTCCATACTTAAATGCCAGCCTGGACCTAATGGTAAACCACTCCATCAGATCCCAAATCATAATAATGACGTTCCTTCTTTTCAATAACTTTTTTTTTAGACAACATCCCTTCAAGCGATTTTAACTTTCACTGAGAGTGGCAGGAAATCTTTGCGAGTAAAGCTCTGTGTAAAAAACGTTACTTATGTAGAAATTACCAAAGAAGACCTCATGATTGGCCGCTTTTTCAACAATAAGCTTGTGATCACCCTATGGACCTAAAGGTATTGCTGACGCCTACTCACTGTAACGAAAGTACAGATCAATGTTGTAGGGAAATCCATTACGAAAAGTTGACACCCATGCTTCGTACCCAAATCGGAACAGTTTTTTCGTTTGATGAGCATTTCACAAACCTGACAACAAAAAAGGTATCGTTTCTTCGTCCATGGAAAGTTCTTTTACTGAACCCCTCATATTACTGGAGTTTCATGTTCATGGCATCTACAAGTGGCCTCACTGTAGATATCGGTCTCCTTAGGAAATGTATTTGCTGATCTTTGAAACCCCATAAATTAAGATTGAACAAAGTGGTGAAGCTCATAACACTTCTTCTGTACTTAATCTAAGCAGAAGATCTGTTTTGCAAGGTTTTTCTTTCATAGCACAAGAATCTTCAAAGGTCACTGTCCTCTAAAGGGAGAAGAAGTGGAGGCAGGGACTTTAAATAACTTCCCAGGACAAACTTTATTAAATTTGCAGTGGGCCACCTAATTTTGCTAAGATGAACGTGAAAAAACGTCATTTGATGCCTTTTTTATGCTTTTCCATAATTCACGAATTGCTTCTGGGCGAGTTGCATCTTGAGCCCTTAAAGGGGCCCAAAGGTGAATTATTTGAATAATGAAAGAGCAAAAAAAGCATCAAATGATGTTTTTACTTTCATCCTAGCTAAATTATATGGCCAACTGCAAATTATCAATGAAATTTACCCACCCCTATCCCCCTAATGTGCAAATATATACCCTGAGTTGGAATATACCATAAATTATCAACGGCAAGGTTTTGAATCGCAAAATTCAGCACTATTTTTGTTGACGGCAGTGTTGATATGGGTTGTACATTAATTACACCAAATTTGGTACATTTTTCTCTGACCTGTACATATTTACAACCTTTTCATTAAGGTGAAAATTCGGTACCATTTTGCCAAACTGATACTAATTCAGTTCATTTGCAGCAATTTTTTTCGATAGCTGGAATTAGAAATCTCACAGTTCATTGCTATAAAAATACTGATGTCTCACGACTTGTCTTTCTCCTTGTGACTTTGAAGGGACTCTAGGCTCTGTGTGAGCCTGCATTTTCAATTGTTCATTTGAAGAAATTGGCGTCAAATTTAAAACTCTAGGAACGAGGCAAATTTAGTTCCATCCCTAAGGGAGGCCTGTTTGATTATACTAAGATTCGACCCATTAGCAATGCCTAAATAGGTAAAGGTGTTGATTATCTACCCCTGATAAGACAGCTCATTTTCTAGTGTATATTATTGGTCAATTTGGCTGTAAAGTTGTACAGATAGCCTACTGTCCAGTAGAAGCAGGATGTAAGAAAATTACTTTTACTTTATATCCTGGTTCTATTAAGGTATTTATTTAGCCTTGTGTCATCTCATAAGAAGACATGTTAAGAAAACAATTCTTACTTTAAAATATGTATAATGATCCTAGTTCTTATATTATCTAACAGGAGAACCTTTATCATCAAGTCTTTCCTCTAAAAAATCCTTGAAAGAGAGAAAGTTTCCAAAAATCACCACATTGAAAATTCAATGCTTAAGTCTTTTGAAATTGCCGCTATAAACTGCCGCCAAATAAGTTGTTTTATAGATAGCATTTAGCACGTGTGTCAAAAAATGTGTTTAAAGAAAAAGTAGTGGTAAATTAAAACCTAACCTACCACCAGTGCTCATTAAAAAAAACTCACTAAAAAATAATAATATTGTTGTAAATATACATATACATACAGAGTATATACCCCCACCCCTCTGATGTTGCAAATATATACCCTGATTTGGATATATTTAGGGGTTGGGGTATAGTTCATTTGGTTATATATTTAGCTTCAGAATGCAATTTTTGGTATATATTTGCACATTAGGGGGGTGGGGGTATATACTCTGTATGTATATGTATATTTATAGCAACATTTTGATTTTCACCACTGCTATTAATATTTTGTATTTGCGCCACTGCTATTCACCCTTTGCCACTGCTCTAAAAAAAAAAAAAAAATTAAACATACCGGCATGAACACTATTTATAAAAGAACTTATTAGGCGGCAATTTAAAAAGACTTAAGCATTTAATTCTCAATGTGGTGATTTTTGGAAACTTTCTCTTAAGCTGGAAAAAGAAGGATTTTTAGTGGAAAGACTTGATGATAAAGGTTCTCCTGTTGGATAATATAAGAACTAGGATCATTATACATATTTTAAAGTAAGAATTGTTTTCTTAACATGCCTCCTTATGAGATGACACAAGGCTAAACAAATACTGTTGGTCAAGTCAGCAGTCAGTAGGCTAGCCCAGCACTAACTTTTGAAGGCTTCTCATCTAGAGGTGGCTGTGCTATTACCAATAAAAAAAATGAGGTACATTGTCTGATTACAATGCCTAGGGATGCACACTGCTGCTCTGCCTCCTTTAGAGCTGGCACCCCTGAGTTTTTGCCATGGGACTCCACCCTTTGACTAGGCCTATTTGAAAAAATTAGTTTATAAGCTTACATAGAATGGTACTATCCAATCTCCTTATAACTAAAAACATTTTAGTCATCTAGTTGGAAAATTTGGCCCATCTGTATAGGAAAAATCTAAATTTGCCAACTAGTTGACTAATAACTTCTGACCTGTACATATTTGGGCAAATATATACCAAATCATATTATTGAGTTAGGAATAAAGTGAATACACCATTCAATGCCTTTTTTTATGCTGATTACAAATATAATAATCATTTCTATTGGAAATGAATTTCAGCCCCTCCCCCCTATATATGCCAATTCAGGGTATATATTTCCACATTAGGGGGGGGGGGGCAAAATTTGTTTCTGATGTAAATGGGAGGTAAGTTTAAACTTTACCCCCCCCCCCCTAATGTAGAACTATATAACCTGAATTGGCATATATAGGGGGGGGGGGCCAAAATTCATTTCTGATAGAAATGATTATTATATTCCTAATCAGCATAAAAAAGGCATCAAATGGTGTATTCACTTTATTCCTAACTCAATAATAGGATTTGGTATATATTTATCCATATTTGCTGGGGAGAAGTTATTAGTCAACTAGTTAGAAAATTAAAGTTTTGCTGGGACAACATTTATTGTCAACTGTCAAAAGGTCTAGAGACAGAAGGAGTAGAGGTATATGCTTCAAAACACTTTCCCAGGACATTCTTTGGTACTTGTTAAGCATCCAGAAAAGTGCAAGAACTGAAGTTTAGTTAATGCTACTGAAATAAGACAAAAGTAGGATGAAAATACAATAGTTTAGAAACAAATTCGGGCTATATATTTGTACATTAGGGGGTGGAGGTGGGGGTAAAGCATAGCATATGTTAAATATGTAACCTAACCTAGGTGGAACTATAATTTAGCTTGGATGAAAGTGCAAAAATGATTTGATGCATTTTTTTATGCTCTTTCATAATGCAATAATCACTTCTGTTGCAAATTGCATATTTAGCCCTTAAAGGGGCCCCAAAGGTATTTTATTTTTGTAACCACACAAGGAAGTTATAACCTAACCTACAAAATACTTGATTTCAATTCAAACCATTTTCCTACCATTTCAGTTTTTTCAAATGCTGTCAACAAAAATAGCACTGAGTTTTGCAATTCAAACCTTTCCCATCAACAATTCAGAGTATATATTTGCACATTATGGGGATGGGGGGGGGGGTTTGGTAAAGTTCATGGTAAATTTGCAGTGGGCCATATAATTTAGCTAGGACAAAACAAAATCATCATTTGATGTTTTTTTATGCTCTCTCATTATTCATATAAAATACCTTTGGGGCCCCTTTAAGCGCTCAAGATTTGCAACAGAAGCAATTATTGTATTATGAAAGAGCATAAAAGGAGAGGACTATCAGCAGGCTCAGCATTGATGATGTTCACTGCTTTCATGTACAAAGGCTGGTCAAAAGTCACAACTGGTACCATTCTGTGCTGGCATGCTTTGTCAGAGATAAAACGTAAGGTCATGTATACACAAGAAACTTTGGAGGTATTATAGTTGATCATAGGCAGAAAAACTGTCAACAAAGTGCCTTTGTGTGACCATGGTGAATTGCTTCCATAAATCTACTCCATCCAACCTGTTTTGTGTCATGTATCCAGCTTGCATGTCATAGTAGGTCAATACCATCAATCTTGGAGTTTGATGGTTGAAGGTTGGAATGGGTTTGTACACAAGACTGTTCTCCTGTTGGGTTCTGCTGTAGAAAAAGAAAGGGACTTCTCCAACCTGCTGGAGTACTTCAAGGTCTACAACTGCTCTAGGGATTATTGTTGGAATTTGGGTAGGCTTGGTATGGCTGCAGCTAGCCTGCCCATCCCATTGATAGTACAAATGTTGTGGTTGACATTGTCACCAAGGAACTGGATGAAAGTTCCAGAAGTCATCCCTGGAAATCCTGTACCATGAGTTACTGTGGCAGACCACTTGAATCAAAGCACTTCAGAGTAAGAAGTAGAAAAACCTAGCCTTTTCAGCTGCTCAATGAGAAAAACGTGAATCAGATTGGTGGTGTAGCTGGACTCCAAGGTATACTTGTAAAGGAGCAAGCAAAGATCAGGAACGGCAACCTGCATTGATTGCTTGCTTTTGTTCCCCAATTCTGGAATATGCAGCTCCTGTAGGGCATTTTGGACTGACAGCTGAGCAAAATTCTAGGCTTGAAAGAGTTCAGAAAAGGGCTCTACTGATGCTATCAAAGCAGGCAGAAATGTCATATAAAGAGCTGCTGACAAAGTTTAAAATGCAAACTCTGAAAAAAAGAAAGAGGAACTCTGCACAGATTTTGGAAGAAAATCTCTGATTCACCCAATACACAAAACCCTTTCCCCCCCTCAATCTACAAAAAAACAACTCCCACACAGGGTTGCAGTGCCTGTTGAGAAATTTCAGCCAGTATGCTGTGCCCATCAGCAGTTAGCAAAAAGTTTTATACCTAGTTTTGTAAAAATATATAACAAAAATTAGGAGGATTGATTAGTGTTTTTATGTATTTGCATTTTGAGTGATTATACCAAAGAAATTTGGCAATGCCATGAAAATTTTGGTGACAATAAAAGTTTATCTATCTTTGTATCTATCTTAAAAATAGTCCATAGTAACCAAAAGTACACAAACATGTTTTTTTTAATGTCTTGTGAGAAAAAATTGCCATTTATACATACATGCATGTATTTAAAAACAAGTGGCCACATACACAAAAATAAATAAAAAAAAAACAATAAGGAAAGAACTCAACAAATTTAAACTACAGCTTTTTTCCGCACTTTCAGACTGTTCTCTATAAAAACAACCTAATGCAATGATTAGGTCCCTCAAAGTAGTCCCCAAAACACCCAGGAGCAGCAGTACATCCCCATGAAAAAGCTTATCACTAAAATTTGCCAAACTTTGGTATCTACTCAGAAAATGGCTTATCCCATTCCCAAACTCCCCACACTCCATTTATAGGCTAGCTGATTAAAAAATGGTAACTTCTATTTTCCTTAGTCTTATTAGTCCCAATATTCAGACTAAGGTAAAGGAAAAAGTCAAAGGTAAAATAAGAGGTCTGAAATAGTTTCTATCTGTTTAAAACTTACAGCCGTATGTATTTTGGCCAAGAGAACTATAATATTCAAAGGAAACTTTCAGAGGGGCTAGAAAAAGGGCCAAAAATATTTTTTGAGTAACTCTAGACCTGTATTTCTCAGCTATTAGATTAAGTGGAAAAAATTGATAAAAGTTCCTTCCCCCCAAAACAGGTCCTAAAATGATTGGTAATTTTTTTTTTTTTTAGTTGGTCCACAGGCCTGCTAAACCTGCTACCAAAGATTTTGGGCAACTGCATGCTGCCCAGATTTTTTTCTTGACAGGTTTGAAGCTTTCAAATATCATTGCCCAGCAGTGTTTCCACTATGTTGGATTTTTCTGACATTGTTGTATTTTTCATCCTCTTGTCAGACAAAAAAAATAGTGGTCAGATGTTGGAATTTTGTCATATTTTTAGTAAAAAACAGATATTTGTCAGATTTTTAATTGTTCTAAATTTTTTTTTTACTGGAGAAGGATGATTTTCAAACTAGCAAAATGGGTAGACTTTTCTCTTAGTGATTAAAAAAAATAAAAACAAACCTATCACTAGTTTAAAGCAAGGCAAAACTTTTGAAAATTTGTTGCAGTTATGGTCTGCAATAAGGAGTTTGAAATACGAGTAGAACTACTTCATATTATTGAGTGTTGTGATGGGAAGGCAGAAACCATTTTCAACCATACTTGCAATGTTCTTCAAGATAAAAATATACCAACAGAGAACTGGATTGGATTAATTGCAGACACATGTGATACTATATTTGGGTAGGATAATTCAGTTGAGAGCAGAATCCAAGATAAATTCCCATCTGTGATATATGTCAAGTACAGAAGTCATTCAGTTCATTTAGTTGTTTATTCTGCTTGCAAAAAATTGCCAAAGCTATTGAAAGATCTGTGTCAAACAGTATATAATCACTTCAGCATGAGTGCCAAATGATGCTCTGAGTTTGAATTGCACCAGAAGTTTACAGACACCCCAGTCCTGAATGTGCTTGCCCCAGGTCAGACATTTTGTCTGTCTCTTCAAATGTGCATTGTGACTATTGCATAATTGGGATGTCCTTAGTAGCTATATTCAGGGAGTTGCAGCTGAGGATCCAACTCATGTGAATGACAGAGCAATGCAGACCCTAAAAAATCCAATTCTTTGGATTCAACTTGAGTTCCAGCTCTATGTGCTAGAGCTGTTTACAGATTTATCTTGTTTTCCAATATGAAAAACCTTTGTTTCACAAAATAAAATAGATGTAAAGACACTCCTAAGAAATCTGACCTTGAATTTCATGAAAACTAGCTACATTAGATCAACCTTGCCATTGAATCTTGACCCTGACAAAGCAAGTGAATACTTTATAACTGAAAATGTGTGCTTGGGGATGGAAACTCACAAGTCTCTTCAAACCTTGCAGTCAAATACAAATACAAAAGCAGATGAACAGGAAGTGAAAATCATCTATAAATGTGCTTGTAAGTTATATGTGGAGGTGGTGAAGCATATCAAGCAGCAATTCTTTGTTTGAGGCTAAACTGTTTAATGTGTGTGACATCCTTAACCTTACAAAAGCTTTGGACATGGTGCAATTGATCTTCTGCAAAAGATTCTATCATGATATAGTGCACTGTCATGGGATGGAAGAAAGATAGTAGAGGAACGGCAGAGTTTACTGCTTTTTGGTCTTGCAAATGTGACATATGTCTGATTTTTGGCATCACTTGGCTTCTACAAAAACACCAAATGTTAGTGAGAGGTTCTCTAACATAATCAGCATTGTCCAATACCTCCTGGCCTTGCCATTTTTGTATGTTATTGTAGAGCAGTTCTTTTCATCCTTGAAAGATGTTAAAACAGATCATAGAAACTCACTAAAAAGTGTAACCTTTACATTAATTATCTTGGCCAAGTTGGTCATGAAAACAAAAAGACATGTGTCCCATGATTTAGATGTCAATGCCCCCTCTTAAAACTACTCAAAACTAAAAGCCAATGCAATGGCTTAGGAGTGCGTTCAGTGTAGCTAAAAAGTGCAGCTAAATAAAGAAAAAAATTGATGAAAGTTTGTTTTGTATTTGACAAAAAAAGAGGATTTTATATGAACTTTTTAAAATATATGAGGTAATAAAGAATAAAAGTGACTGCAAATAAGGTGTTGATTTTTCTTTTGGAATGGTAAAGATATGGATGTTGCCATTGTGAGGGGAGGAGCTGTATGACAGACAGTGTAATAGCTTGTCTTGTGAAAAGAAAGTTTCCAACATGACAGACTATTGTCAGATATTTTGGTTGGAGTCGGAAATTGTTGGATTTTAAACCAGTGAGGTGTTAGAAAATATTTGGGATTATCTGTGGTTGGGTGTTGGATCTTTCAGTCTTTTTAAACTGACCTATAGGGAAATTTGGTAGGAACAAAGTGGAAGCATTGTTGCCCAGACTAAGGGTCAATACATTTATTTCTGATGCTTTAGTTCTGAAGAACAGAGGTTATTAAGAGACCCCAGAAATAGGCTAAATAACTTATTATTGTTTAGTAGTTTTGAAACTTAAAGCTTTGATTTCCTTGTCTATTGAGGACTTAATGTAAAAAAAATTATGTTGGGCTGGCAGAAAACCTTTTTGATACTTCTTTACTAGCCAGTACACACTCAAGAAGTGAAGTTTGGTTAATTATGATGAAATATACCAAAATATGAGGAAAATATAATACTCTAGTAACAAAAAACTATGGAAAGTACAACAAAGAATTATGGAAAGGGGGCTGCTCAGAATGCATAGTATTAAAATACCAACTCTATTTATTAAATATTTAATTAAAATATAGCTACAATGTAGTTTCTTTCAGTGAACTTAAGCTAATTGTCTGTTTTTTGCTGATTTAACTAAGTAAACTTCTTGAGTGTGTATTTGCGAATATGAAAGTACCACCCTTTTTTTCTGAAATGCAAATTTGGAAATATATAGATATATTTTTCTAATTAGACAGAAAGATATATTGAGACAGGGCCAGGAAAAAAATATCTAGGACAAAAGCTTTGTGAAAAATATTGCTTGTTTTGAATTGTAAGGTCAGAAAATAGGTGCAACATTTTTTGTCCATCTGTGGTGATGCCTTCTAATTAATTCAATTTTGAATTTAGTAAAAATATTAAGACGCAAATACAAAAGTTTAGAAATACCACTTTTTATAAGGAATATATCCTGGCAAGCTTATTCTTAACAGGAAATTGAGAAATTATCACTTCCTAGCTATGTGTGTCAATTGGGTCCTGGAAGGTATGGCTGATAAAATGTATAAAAGATACATTTTATGGGAAGGGGCAGACTGATACTAATTTTATGCCAAACTGACCTCTGGTCCATTGATTTAGAAATACCTTGGAATATTGTCGGATTATTGTAAGTGTCTAAGCATCTTATTATATGTTATTGTAGATTTCTGATACTCGTGGTTCTACCTGGGACAACCAGTCCCAGCAGAATATATATATATATATATATATATATTATTAAACCTTGTACTAGTGTATGTTAAGTGAATAAAAATATTGTATTATAGCCAACCTCTCTACAATCTACATTTAGTCTCTCGAATATACCCAGCTGGTAAGCCTCATTAGTTTGGTCATAGCCAAAGGCACGTTACCAAAGTTTGATTAACTTAGGGAGATAGTTTATCTCCCCTATAAAGGGAGAATAAAGGCATCTACAGCAACTTCACCTAACAACCATAAAACCAATTTACCACACATCCATCAGTCCACCATCTGAAATAGTATGTCAAGTGTATTACCTTGAATTACCTTAAGTCACACTTACCAGTGATAAGGACAAGTCCTGTGAATGCCAGTCACTGATGATGATAACCCAGCTTGTTATGTGCATCCCATACTGCAAGCCAAGGTTTCTTGCCCCATTCTTTGTCTACTGCAGACTTAAAGGCTTCAACACTGGGAGACATAATAGCATTCTGGCTAAGGGAGTTCCATAGGCTCACTACAAGGCTAGAAAAGAATTTGTTTTGCAGCCTGATGTTAGCTTGTTTTTATAAAGCTTCAAGGGGTGACCTCTAGTACTTGGTGAACTGACTATCTGGAACTTGGGGATCACACTCTAGTACTGGAACTGACTATCTGGAACAGGTTGGGGATCACACTCTGGTCACATACTAACTTGTATATCATTAATATATCTCCTTGCCTATGTCTATATGTGAGAGATGGTAGTTTGAGCTTATGTAGTTGGGTAGAATATGGAAGATGTTTAAATCCCTTTTTGCATTTAGTTGCACATTGCTGAACTGATTCCAGAATTGATACATCACCCTATTGACTGGAGTAGCAATACATATCTCAAACTCTAATTTTGGTCTCATCATGGCCTTTAACAGCTTGGTGATCATAGCTGGAGAAGTGATGCGAAAAGTTCTTTTTATTAACCCAAGAGTTTGGTTGGTACTCGCTACTACAGATTGTGTGTGAAAAATAAGATTAAGCTTATCATCAACCAAGACTCCCATACCTTTTTCACCATGACTGCATATGAGTGGCTGTTTTGAACCATCACCGGATTCCATAAAATTCTGGCACAGATGGTTATTTGCTCCAAAATGAATAACTCTGCATTTCTGGATATTAAATTAGAGCTGCAACGATTTTGCCTACTTTGAGAATGCATCAAGATCAGCCTGGAGGGCTATGGCACTTTGAGGGTCATGGACAGAACCAATTATTTTGGAATCATCTATATACAAGTAAATTTTATTCTTTATGATTGAAGGTGTGTTGTTAATGAAAATATTAAATTAAGTTGAACCCAAAGCTTCCTTTGGGTAATCTACTTTTTACATCTCTTGATTCTGAGAGAGGATTGATCCATTGTCTCCAACTACCTTTACCACCTGCTTTCTATTTGTAAGAAATTGCATTATCTAATTGACAACATTATCATGGATTCCCATTGCATAGAGTTTAGAGTTTAATCTCCTGTGGCAAACTTTATCAAATGCTTTGGCTAAGTAAAGTAAAAAAAAGTAAGTATGATGGCACTAGAACCTTAAGGTCCAATTCGGCGGTGCTGATCTCCGTTTTGTGGCCCTTCAGCCAGGAAGTGCAATTGGGGACTGGAGGCCAGCCATCGTGTGCTTTTGCACACCCCTCCTTTTCACCTTCCCCAGATTTCTCCAGGTACCCATTTTGTGCTGGGTCAACTATGGCTAAGCTTACAGAGTCAGACCACTGACCCGCATCCCAAACCAAATGACTGGCCACAATCCAGTAATAACATTTAGATGCAGTTCCAGATCCAGTAATAAATTTCAACAGCTAGATCCAGTAATAACATTTCAACAGGAGACCTCATCCATAAGTTTTGAGACATGCTCTTATGTGTTGGTTAGTGTCAGTGTCATGAGGTTACTGTCAACTGATCAATTGGGACGAAATCCATGTTGATTAGGTGACAGTAGATTATTAGTATTTAAAAGAATCATAATGGCTGAATTGACTATACTTTTGAGTAGTTTCCCAATTGCTGAGGTAAGACTAATTGGTGTGATAATTGTTAGCTTCATTTCTATTGCCTCCTTTGTGCACAGGCGTGATGTAAGCCTTCTTCCAATTTTGCAGAACCTATTTAGTACTTAGAGACTTTTGGAAAAGTAGGATGAGAGGATGCAACAGCACTGCATACATTTTGTGTAGTAGGGGGGCGGGGTATACAATCTGATCCTGTAGATTTATTTGGGTTAATCTTCTTCAATTGGGTTTCTTCATCAGTTTTGGTTATATTAATGGGTGTCATGCCATTTAAAATTTTATATCTTGGGGGATCTGAAATAGGAGTATTATCAGGGACAGTAAAGTATTTTTGAAAAGTATTTCTTGGTGTTGTTGTATTCAAAAAGCTGTAAAGTATAGTTGTGGGTAAAAAGAATGGGTACTTCAACTTGTAAAATGGGTTTAGGTGGGACATTAAGAAAGAACTTGTTCTGAATTGGTTTAGGTGGGACATTAAGAAAAGAACTTGTTCTGAAATGTCTTTTGAGAAGTACTGCTTGGTTTTGTGGTATTCAAAAAGCTGTAAAGTAAAGTGTGGGTGAAAAGGATGGGTACTTCAACTTGTAAAATGGGTTTAGGGGGGATATTAAGAACAGAACTTGTTCTGAAATGTCTTTTGAAAAGTATTGCTTGGTGTTGTGGTATTCAAAAAGCTGTAAAGTAAAGTTGTGGGTGAAAAGGATGGGTACCTCAACTTGTAAAATGGGTTTAGGTGGGACATTAAGAAAAGAACTTGTTCTGAAATGTCTTTTGAAAAGTATTGCTTGGTGCTGTGGTATTCAAAAAGCTTTAAAGTAAAGTTGTGGGTGAAAAGGATGGGTACTTCAACTTGTATCATGAGTTTAGGTGGGACATTAAGAAAAGAACTTGTTCTGAAATGTCTTTTGAAAAGTATTGCTTGGTGTTGTGGTATGCAAAAAGCTGTAAAGTAAAGTTGTGGGTGAAAAGAATGGGTAGTTCAACTCGTAAAATGGGTTTAGGAGGGATATTAAGAAAGAACTTGTTCTGAAATGTCTTTTGAAAAGTATTGCTAGGTGTTGTGGTATTGAAAAAGAGGTAAAGTAAAATTGCGGGTGAAAAGGATGGGTGCATCAACTTGTAAAATGCGTTTAGGTTTGACATTAAGAAAAGAACTTGTTCTGAAATGCCTTTTGAAAAGTATTGCTTGGTGTTGGGGTATTCAAAAAGCTGTAAAGTTGTGGGTGAAAAGGTACTTCAACTTGTAAAATGGGTTTAGGTGGGACATTAAGAAAAGAACTTGTTCTGAAATGTCTTTTGAAAAGTATTGCTTGGTGTTGTGGTATTCAAAAAGCTGCAAAGTAAGGTTGTGGGTGAAAAGGATGGGTACTTCAACTTGTAAAATGGGTTTAAGAGGGATATTAAGAAAGGGACTTGTTCTGAAAAGATATAATAAAGCTTTTCGAAATGTGAGGGCCCTTCTGTGTCTCAAGTCCACAAAAAAAGTATTAAAAAAAATGGGGAGGGGGCCTTTGTTGGGGACCCGGACCCGGGGGGCCTTTTGGGGCTCGGGGGGCCTTTGGGGTCCCGGGGGGCTTTTGAGGCCCGGGGGGATGGGGCCCTTTGGGGTTGGGGTAGGGGCCCTTTGGGGTAGCGGCCTTTTGGAGTTGGGGTAGGGGACCTCACAACATTGTTCAAATAGAACTTGTGTATTATAACGACCAGAGAGTTTCACCCCAAATCATCTTCTAAGATGTCTCAAAACTGTTTCGCCTAAATCATCTTCTAAAATGTCTCAAACTATTTCGCCCAAATAATCCCCTAAAAATAATTTCTGCATGTTCCTTTGTTTTGGCATCCCTGCGCTGTCACGTTTGAAATTCCTAGCAAACCATTTCCCGCGTTAATCTTCATCTCTAAGGTGTTCCTAGCTACACTATTAAAGTTTCAATATAATATTAATTTCATCTCTCTGACCTAAAGATCAGAGAAGCAATATTTAAAAATGGAATTTATATCTCTTTAGAGTCCTGTATAATTCCTAGGAAACAAGTGATGTCATTTCTAATTCGCTAGTCGATCAATAATTCCCCTTAGAAACAACAAATAAATTTCCCTTGTTGATCAATAATTCACCGTCAGATTATGTAATCAATTTCCCGGAAATCTACTTCCCGTCGATTATGCAAATCAATTTCTCAGAAATTCTCTCCCCTTCATGGATCAATAATCCTTGAATAAATTATGTAGGGTCAGTATTCAATAACATTGTACCGTTAGTATTCAGTGTGCATGCGCAAACTTCGTCCCAGAGTCAATGCACTTAGAAACAGCCTCTGATTGACCTTTAAAAAGGGGCATTGACCCCATTAGACTCGATCAATAATCCTTGAATAAATTATAGCCTGTCAGCATTAGATTCAATTATAGATGGCAGCAGTGGTGTCGACTGGGGCTGGTACCCCTTTCCCTACTGAAAAAACCCTACAATTAAGCAAATCTCCGGAAACTTTTGCTTCAGCTTTAGCAGAACATATTTGGTTTCAACCAGATCACCTTGTAAAATTTGATGAAGCCTTAGCTATATCAAATGATAAGGGGTACAATCAATGGGCGAGGGAAGCCATAGAAATTAAAAAACATATGTTTTACTAACCTTTTGATAAATAGGGACATAGGTAATCTAAATATTGTCCCAATTTATGATAATCTTCTACAGAGTGAATCAACAGTAATAAGGGAGTTAAGATTTTAAATAATCACCAGGAGACTATTTTACCTGCTAGTCCAAAACGATTTGCTTCAGTAATAGCCAACAAAGGATTATTTTGCAACAGAATAATTAAAGTAATTTCCATTTGTTTTTTTTTTTTTATTTTTCCTCAGTTACTCTGCTGTTCTCACTGAAATAACTCTATAATAGCATCTTTTCCATAGGTGGATAGGTTTGGCACCAATTATTATATATATATATATATATATATATATATATATATATATATATATATATATATATATATATATATATATATATATATATATATATATATATATATATATATATATATATATATAATATATATATTATATATATATATCTATATATATATATATATATATATATATATATATATATATATATATAATATATATATATATATATATATATATATATATATATATAATATATATATATATATATATATATATATATATATATATATATATATATATATATATATATATATATATATATATATATATATATATATATATATATATATATATATATATATATATATATATATATATATATATATATATATATATATATATATATATATATATATATATATATATATATATATATATATATATATATATATATATATATATATATATATATAGATATATATATATATAAATATATATATCTATATATATATATATATATATATATATATTTCAAAAAATAGGCTGTACGAAAAATATGGTTCAATACCGCTCTCTAGGGCTATAATGAAAGAATGGTTGAGTGTGCTAGGGCACGTTTTGCGGATGAAGGATGACAGATTGCCGAAGATTGTTCTTTTCGACCAACCGTCTAGGGCTAAACGGAAAGCAGGTCGTCCTCGGCTGGGGTGGGAGGACCTCGTAAATTTAATTTAATTTCTGATTTTTTTTAATTAAGGAACTGGGAAATCCAGCTCCCCCTCCCATGAGAAATTCCCTTCCCCAACGGAAACTCATCCATGAAAAAATCCTCCCACGTAAGCACCCCCCCCCCCAGAATATCACCCCCTCCGCTCTCCAAAAATACATTTAAAATTCCCAATAGCCAATAATACGAGCCAATACTCATATATGTAAGCAATGGGCAAAGTGCATAACTTGCAGTCCTTCCCCTGGATGCTGTAGGGGTCAAGCCATCCTCAAAGACATAGCAATTAGATGTCTTGACCATGCTGGAGAAAATGGCTATCTCAAAAATTTTGATCAGACAATTTTGGGTAAAAAGGGGGTGGGAGGGGGGTAGATACCCTTCAATATTTTGGTCACCTAAAAATGGCACAAGAACTTCATTGACAATGGTCTCACAAGTATATTAATGAATGGCCTGTGGGATGTAATCCGCGATGTCTCCTCTTTTCTTGAACCAGCATACTGTTGGCAAGGTCTATTATGCAAATATAAGGTACCCTACGGGAAAAGGCCTTAATCCCTTAGGAATTAGATATCTTGATCAGAACTACAAAAATTCCAGATTATCTTAGCATCAGATCCTGTGAAAGTTAACAAACAGCAAACGCAGTTGAACTCAGACTTTTCCATTTTACAAAATCAGAACATGTCTTATCCAATACTACAGTGTTAAAACTATCCAACACTGTCCAAAGCCTCGTTTTAAATATCTAATTAGTTCTACAGGTTCTTCCTACTGTAAAGTAATGCAAGAAGCAATTCTTTTCTACGTTATAAGGTATGAAAGACATGGGTACTTTGTGAACTGTTGATTAAATAAAACAAGTTCGTAAAAATACCGAAAACCCTCATCCCAAACATTTTGGCTTGCGTCACTCTGCCTAAAGCTGGCGTTTCACCAGCATATTTTCTGCTGCTCCACATTCGGATCACTGTGCTCTTTGCCCGAAATGGCATTGCCGTCATTACCATGCATGAACCTCGTATTTCTTACAGAGAACTGCCTTATTTTTTTTCTGAAGAGATTGAGTTTCAAAACAAAGGCTTTTTTTACCTTTTTCGAGAACAAAGCAGTCATATTTTACAATTTTTTTTTTCAAGGGTTTAGTCATTCTTATTTTGACCTGGTGGCAACCCTTTTAAGAGCCACAGAGAGTTGATTTTTTTTTTTTTAGGTGCCCTTTGGTCTCCTTTAATGTCTTCTAGACAATACGCTTGAGTTGTCTTCCATTGTGCTTGAGTTATTAGCCATTATTGACTTGATGTTACCTCTGCTTTTTACTAGTATAGTTTACCTTATCATGTCTTTTGTAGTGTATTATGCATCATTTAATCACTCTATCTTTTAGAAATTATGGATCCTTTGCAAATTGAGACTGATGAACCCTTGGAAGTTTCAAAATTTTTTCATTCATTCCATGATTTGGACGCTCCTAAAAACAGTTTCCGTTGCACGTCTCAGCTTATGGTTGGTTCTTTTAAATTAAAGGAAGAAGGTATGCTCTCAAAGAGAAAGAGCGCAAAAGCCTCTTTCTGTTTATTTTACACTTGGCTAATTTTTTTTAGATGAAGTTGACATTTTGACACTCTCTGTCTCAGTCGATATGAAACCTGTCGGGGTTATTCCTTTCAATGGTGGGAGTAGCTGCTTTATTTTATTTTTTTTTTTGATGACTGAGGATATAAGTGGAATATTCATTTCTATTACAATTACTACATCTGCGCTTGCCATTTAACTTAATTAAAAGAGTGTAAGCGTATCCAGGTTGTCAAAGAGCATAGATATAATTTTTTGGGAATGGTATTAAGTTTATTTTTCAGGTCAAAATGAGGAGGTAGAAAACTAAATTAAACAATGTTATTTGTGTCCAGAATTTCAAAAGAGTGTATGTTGTTACATAATTGTTGAAGAAGTTTCTCGAGATTTGCGTCGGATTGCACTTGAGATGTTAGTTGACGTCGCATTCTGTACGTTTAATAAAGAAAGTCGCTCGGTCGAAGGGAATTGTTCTTGCAGACACACCACTCCGTCATTCTGGACGAGGGTCTCAATAAGTGGGAGCTTTTGGCTCATTCCACCATTAATGTTCCAAGATATGACAGATAAATCCGTATAACTAGCCATGATAGTGAAGTTATTACCGCGTGGCTGTGTACCGGGAGCAAAATGCTATATATTTAAAATACAAGAATCTTTCCTTCTAAAGATGATTCGGACAGAAATTAAACGTCCCCTAGTTGAGTTCAAATACCGCTTCTAAGAGTCTAAATTATTAATCAGCAAAAAGAGAAATTGCAGTCCAGCTTCAGTCAAACAACGACGCTAGTCGTTCGAATTTCGCTAAGATAATTAGTAACAAAAAAAAATGCTACGCATAATATTTCTAAGGAAGTTTAAATGGTTAGAACCGTGTGAATGCTTGAATCATCAGAAATATTTAAAAGAATTTATTGGACGAAAGGTTCGCATCCTTGGACCACTCGGGCCAATTATGAGCCAGTTCTTACAGCGCAGGACTGAAGAGCTACCTTTGATAGTGGGCTAGAAGTGCTTTTTGAGATGATTCGTAAAATCAGAGTCAGGACCATTCAGACAGAATTCTTATATTCTTCCATCGTTGTCACCGTTACTGTCATTTGAAGTGACCCATTGCTGTGCACCTAAGTATGTAAGTTCAATAAATCTATTGCTTTTTTTATCTGTGTTTATTTCCATTTTATATGTCTGTATTTACCCTAGCGACAGGTAATTAGTTCGCAAAATCTCCAAGGTAATGCTCCCAGGGAATCGGATCTCCAGATAGCTCAAGAAAAAAGAGGTCACGTTTACATGGCTGTACATTTTATTTTCACTCAATAATTGAGCGTGGCGCAAGCCTTGTTGGCAAAATCTTCAGCGCTATAAGCGGCGCTATCGGAGAAATTACAAGGTGTAAGTTCACGACCTTTGGGCATAATATTGCCTTTGACGCGGTCAGTATTTAGTACCACATTTAGTATAGCCAACCAATTTTTCATCGCTACAAATACTAATTTTTTCATTGCTACAGCTGTTTCAGCATCAGTTTACGATTTTCGGGACATCGATACGAGTAGCAATTGTGCTTTTTTGACTTACAGGAGATGCAACAAAGTTCGTTACGGCATGGCGATTCACGTGAGGATCTATGACCTCTTTGACCACAATGGGAACAAACCTCAGCGTTGCTACAGTCTTTCGCCAAATGTTCATCGGATTGATGGCAACTGCAACATCTCTTTGGAACAAAATGGAAAATTTCAACCCGGTGCATCTCATACCCGATCTTAACTTGGTTTGATAATGCATTATCTAGATCAGCTTGTGACGAGAAGAACGGCTGAATTTAGTTCACTTTTGAATTCTGGGGGGACTTGCTTGATGATACCAATGAATTGCTTAGATAGCACACTGACAGCTATCTCTTGATCATTGGCTTTGAACGAACTGGCTATTTTCTCTACTAATTATATACTGTCCACCAGAAATTTGAAATCCGATCTGCCCCTTCGAATCTCAATAGCAGACTTATCAAGAATCGTACCACAAGCCGAATCTATAACAGACTTTCTAGCCTCAGCCGTACTGAGGGTTTTTGGGGGATTCTTCACAACGACTAAGTAAAGAAGGGTAACCTTACCGAATTTCTCGACGGGGCTTTGGTCTACTGGAACAGGTAGCTGCTGTATGTGTATAACCGCTTTCTCAACTTTTTTGCACATCTCATTAATTTTGCTTATAGCGTAAACACCAACTAATTCTGACGTAGCTGGAACTTCTGGAGGATCATAAATTACGTACTTAGCTAGGCTCTTGCGGTCTTTAGCACATCTTTGCAGCATTTTCCCAATGTCTACCACATTGTCTTCTTCTTTCACATGTTTTACGCAACGTTCTTTGTAAGCAGCCAACTCAAATAAAATCTTTTTTGCTTTCAGGATAGCCTCCTTCTCGAAAAACTGCCCGCAAGATTGTACCAACGAGTCCGATTTAATTCCTGTCTGCATTGAACGGGTGACGTAATTAAGCACAGCATTATGCAAAATTCACCACTCATTACCGCATCGTATTCCAAAAGAAATGTCCGTTTTTTAGTCCAAATAGGTATCGGTGGGAAAAATAACAAGATGCATAGATGCACAAATAAGCGAGGAAAGTGTAGGCTCCTGCTATCTATTTCCCGCATTTTATGGGAGACACGCTCCCGGCAGGTACTACGCCGCTTGCCACAGATTACTGCCCCTCGTCTGGTCGCTTATTTGTGAAATTTGCGATAATAACTAACTAATCAATCAAATAACTTGACAATATTTGTCGTAGTATTATCTTTCACTTGTTGGAGTGCTGATTAATAATTCAGTATTAAATTTATTCAGGTCTGTAATCCCTTGCCAGATATTGCAAAATCTAACAAGCTTCTCCAAGATTAAAATTCATTGAAAAAAAGCTCACTGGTTTTATAATTAATATCCAATTCTGAACAGATGTTTTCACGTTCAACTCAGAATGAATACTAGCCTTTTAATATTGAAACTTGAAGAGAAAACAATTGAAACTTGGAAGATGACTCATTATAATATAAATTGAAAATAAAATCTTGAATGTGCTGTGCATTGAGCGTGCATTTCAGGTGCAAATCAACTGCAGACTGACTTGGTGACAAAAGAGATGTTATCTGATTTTCTCCTAAAAATAGCAAGTGGTGACTGTATGTACAAAAATGTGTATGTATTCCTAACAAATTCTATTGAGTTGCCAATTCCTTGCCAACTTTTTAAATGAAAGATAGGCGGATAACACTTTCTTTAAATTAGAAACTTAAATGAAAGAAAGGCGGATATTAGAAAACTTGCAATTAGATTAAGATAATGAAAGCGATTAAGAGAAAAATTATATTAAGATAATGACTTTTTAAGTGAAAGATAGGCAGATAACATTTTGTCTAAATTGGAAACTTGCAATATAAAACCTTTCCCCACTGTGGGCTTCATTGGTCTCTTTAAACCTTTGATACCTCCCTGTTGCCATTCAAAAACAATATCCAGATTAGAGGAAGGGCATGCTGAACTTGGTTTAAACCAGAATCATGCAACGATTTGAAATCTGTACACACCGTAAAGAAGGCGTGCAAAAGATGGGGTATCCCCGGTAACCCTGTTAATCCACAATTTTCATGGCTTTGTGAAATTTGTCGTTAGATTTTGTCAGAAAATGCTCTACGTTGAAAAATTAATGGCATTTTTAAGATAAAACTCATCCAAATTTAATTAAACTTGTAATTTTCCATTTCTCCCAACTAGTACCTAGCAGATGGTGAGTAGATTTGGCAACTAATGCTAGAAACTGACAAAGTTCGTCAGCAGATTTGGTCAAGAAATGTTTCAAGCCAAAAAACTGCTGAATGTTTTAAGCTTAAAATGCTTCTCTAAATCGTCATTTCCAGTACGGGTGACCCTTATATTCACGCCACCCATTTTAGATTTGGCTTAATCAGGATTGAACCAATGTAACATTAACCAAAACATTAAAACAAACCTCTCTCAGCCAAAGCAGCTCATAACAATTTCCTCTATAACTATTTTTTTTTTAGTCAAACAGGATTTACAGAGTGTAAAACAAAACCGAAAATGTACAAATCAAATGTTTTCTAAATTTTATAGAGAAAAAACAAATGCATATGTTGTTACGATAATATTGTACAATTTCAGTATAAGTAAAGTACGTAAACAAATACCTTTCAAAGTATGAGCTTGTATTATCTTAAAAGTAAAATTTCAAATGGCAAAGTTGAAACTTAGCTTGCCAGCAGTTTAAATTTTTTTTCAATACTTTCATTTCCTTCCAAATTTTGAAATGTAGAATAAAAGCCAAAGCAAGGTGCACGAGACAATTTTCAAGCCAAGGATTTTCCTTCGAGAGAATGCAGTAAAGGTTTCATTTCACATTTTCTCTTGCCATTTGTTCTGTTGTGCTTTTTGTGTCATTCAGTCACTTTATATTTCAGAAAATGAAGATCCTTTACAAAACAAGACTGATAAGCCAATGAAAGTTTCAAATTTTTCTGATTCATCTCATAACTTGGACACTCCAAAGAGCAGTTCTTGCAACTCATCTCAGGCTCTGGTTGACTCTCTCATCATATTCAAGGAAGAAGGTATGCTTTCAAATAGAAAAAATACTAATGCCTTTTCATCCTTTTGTTTATTGTATATTAGGCTAAATTTTTATCAAATAAAGCATAAACTGGCATTTTGACACACTTGGTCTCAGTTTTTTATGAAATGTGACGTGATTCTTTCACACAGATGTTTATTTTTTCCTATTAAGAAAGGCTTAATAGAATAATATTAATACATAAATGAAAAATTAGTAAATTAACTAGCCCGCTGAAGGAATTTTTGTAAATTCTGGTTGCAAATTGTTCACTAGAGTCTGTTTCAGACTAAGAGAAAAAGAGGGGAGTGGGTTTCACATGTTTATGTTGGGTTTTATTTTTTCTCTTCTCCTGAATCTTGTTTCAAAGCTCAGACTTTCAGAATACATTATTTAGAGGCAAAAACAATAAAAAAAAAAAACAAAAAAAAACACATGAAAAATTGTCAGCAGTGTGTAGACATTTGGAGGTAAAGGGATCATTTGAAATTTCGCCTGAATAACGTGTTTGTAAGGTTTCCTAGTAGCTTCTCTAACGGTATGTATTTTTCCTGTGCTTATTACGCGTGATGATATACCTTCTTTTCTCTTTTTAAATATTTCAGAACCCCTTTGTCCAAAAAAGCTAAGTTGTTTCTTGTAAAAATAAAATTGTGTTTTTCATTTAAAATGCATTTTTAATGACCATTGCCTGTCCTAGTCTTTAAGTTAGCACTGATATACTGTAGTTCAATGCCTCTTCCAATGAATCAATGCTTTATATTCTAATAAAAAATAATTAGAACCTACTGCGTCATTGGCGCTTTACTGAAAACCAATTTTATTACAAATATTTTCTTTTCTACTTAATATTGAAAAAAAAAAACATTAAAATTATAGTAAAATTTTGAACTGATTTTTCAGCAATTAATATCATTATACATCAAATATTCAGTTTAATTTATTAGTTCTTTCTAAAGTTGTTCAAGACGAATATAGTTTCACTACAAACAAGATTTTTTTTATAATCCCCCCTTCCTTAACTGTAATAAAAACCAAAATCCTACTGCGTCATTGGCGCTTAAGTGAAAACGAATTATATTACAAATATTTTCTCTTCCAGTTTTTACAGCTTTGAAAATAAAATAACATTACAGTGAAATAAATCCTTGAACTGATGGATCTTTCAACAATTAATATCATTATACATCAAATATTCAATTTGATGTTGTTTATACTTTCCAAGACTGTTCAAGACGCATATAGTTTTCAGTAATCCGCCAATGACGCAGTAGGTTTTAGACTTTTACAGTGAGAAAGCAGGCGATTTAAAAGTGAACTAGAACTTTCTATTTTCAACAATTTGAGCCCTATCTGAATTTTATACGAGCATCCCTTCTATGCCACCGTAAAGTTATCTTTGATTCTTATAAATTGCATATCCGTTCTAATCTAGAATACGGTATCCAATTCTTCTCAATTTGTCCCTCATCTGCATTTAAAATCCTGGAATCTTTACAAAATTCAGTTGTTCAAATTGCTCTGGGTTTGCACAAGCGAACTCCTCTGTCCAAATTAAAACAATTGTCTGGTTTGATCTCACTAAGTGAAAGAGCATCCAGTCAAAGGAAGAAATACTTCTCGCAAATTCAAACTTATGGAAGCAAGCATGTTGTGTATAAACATATGTTTGCTTTGAAGGCAGCTTCCACTAATGCCCATTCATCTTTGAATCATTGTCAACTGGAGGTCCAAAATTGGGGTCAGTATTTACCTTATGCGTACCCCTTTATTGACACTCCGCCATAGGAAATGAGTCCATTTATTTGTCAAGCAGAACTTATTCCAATTCATAAAAACCTAATTCCCAATAATGAGATCCTGACTTCTTTGGCTGAACAGATTTTGAAGTTGTGCCCTAATCACAGCATAATATATTCAGATTGATCTGTCCAGGGTGAGGGAGCTGGAGTATTAGTAGGTATTCCATAACTGGACTTTGACCTTATTTCACCCCTTCCTTTGGGATCTTCCATTTTGTCCGCTCAATTGTGTGCCATTCGCCTGACTCTAGATGCTCTTATAAATTATAGCAGCGTATGCCATTGATAACATCGACCCAAATGAGGCTCCATCTTTAGCCCTAGACAGGGCTGCATGGAAAAGAATGACAGCACTGTCAACCAGTTCCTTCTACGCTGGCGACCCTGCTGAGCAATAGCGTTAAGTAAGACAAGTAAGTCAATGATAAGGGCTTATTCAACATTAGAACAGCTTTTGAACCTTCAGGCCAAAGGTTACCAGATCTATTTCCAACATGTTCCAAGTCGCAAAGGCATCAAATATAATGATGCTGCTGATTTATTAGCAGCCAAGGCTTCTTGTTAAACCCAAGTTCTCCCTCTGACCGCAATTCACGAGACATTATTAGGCAAAGATCTAATGTTAATCACATTAAATTGATTTTATATCTTTTTCCTACTAGATTACACACAGTGCTATATTACTGTCTGAAATCAGGTGCCCTTCTTCTCAATAGTTTGTTATTTCATTGGAAGTTACATCACTGTCCTCTATGCCGTGTCTGCTTTTCAACCGATGAAACTATCCAGCATGTCTTACTTTATTGTCAGCCATTGAGTGTGGAGACTATTTCCCTTAAGCGCCTCTGCTACATGGCTAATATACCAAATACCTGCACTGCAATCCTAAATTCTAAACTGCCTTGGTACATTGATAGAAAGATTTTTAAGGTTTCTATTGGTATCATAAAGAAGAAACAAATTGATTAGTGATCACTAATGCACAATGAAGACAATAAAAAAGAGAGTAATTCATCATTTGTTTTGAAGTGTGCAGAAGAGAGTGGGAGTGAGTGAGAAGAACCGTGTTGGTACCGGCCGGCCTATTGGCCTTAAACTGCTGGGGATAGGTAGCTCAAGTACCCGCATTTCCCACAACCCATCAATATAATTAAAAACTTTAATTTGGATTGTTGGCTATTAACTTACAGGAAGACTTCTTTATTTCCAGGGCTTGGTTACAGATGATGATGAAGGATTTCTGATTATTTGAAGATACTTTTTGGGGAGTCAAAGGTGTAATAGGACTAATTGGTAGTTCATATACCCTGTATACAAATTTTGGGACTGGATTTTGGGCACTAGCTGGTTTGGAAACTATATGACAAGTACTTTAGGCTGGTGAGACTGACGGCTTTCAGTATTCACAGCCATTCTCTACCATTTTCAAGAAAGTGCTCACTTCTGCTTGAAACTTATGTGGGTAATACATTGAACCAAGGGATATTTTTCAAAGGATTACACCACTCCCAAAACTGCCCATCTTTTGCTGGCTTTTAGTTCATAAATGCTATTAAATTTGTTCAATTATCTCGTGTGCCTCAAATTTTTTTAAAGTCAGTGAAGTTCAAAAAATTGAACCCTGCTTGCACCTAGACTGTAAAGATAAGAGTCTAAGAGGTTTCAGCAGTCTTGGGCCAAGTTATTAGCGGCTCAACAAATATGCTCCTTGGCTATTTTTGTATATTCAAATGATCTTAATCTATAATTTGAGGCATAGATTTGGACTTTGATATTCCTTCCTGCCAAAAAGCTCTTAGTTGAAAGGTACACACATTACACCCTTTCTTTGAAGAAGAAACTGGTGAAGATTTTTCAATGCTTTAGGTCAGAGATGTCGCTAGCCAAATTGTTTGTTTTTTGGGAGGGGGAATAGCGGTAGATTTTACTGACTGGCTAGTTATTTTCATAGACTGATTTAAGTGATAATGCTATTACAATTACTTTATTTTTTTTCACCGACTGAGACTGATTCCCTTCCATTGATTTTGCGTCATTTATTTCCATCATTCCGTTTACCAAAGAGAAGAAAATTTGAGGTAGTGGAATAGCAGTGCTTTGTGCCATTATTTTACCGACTGGATGAAAATATTGGGGGGAGGGGCATATGGGATTTGGTCGAAGAAGAGAAAGAATGCATTTATTGTCACAGAGCTGGTCTTATTGACCCTTTGATACTTTCCTGTTACCATTAAAAAAAAGTTTAGCAAAAAGGAAGGAAGGCTGAACCTGGTTTAAAACAGGATCATGTATTGTTTCGATATCTGTATACATTGTAAAAAGGCGTGCGAAAGATGGGGGACCCTTGGTAACCGTGCTACTCCACAATTTTCATTGCCTAGTGAAATTCGTCGGCAGATTTTGTCAGAAAATGTTCTACATTTAAAAAGTTACTGGGAGTTTTAAGATAAAACTCGTCCAAATTTTATTAATTATGTAAATTTTCCATTCCTCCCAACTAGTACCTAGCAAATAGTGAGTAGATTTGCCAACTAATTGTAGAAGCCGACATAGTTTGTCAGCAGATTTGGTCGAGAAATGCTTAAACCCAAAAAACTGCTGGCCGTTTTAAGCTAAAAATTCTTCCCTAAATGGTCATTGCCAGCACTTGTGTCATTGGCCTGGTTTTTACGCCAACCATTCTAGATTTGGTTAATGACGATTGAACCAATTGAATATTAACCAAAACATTAAAATAAACCTCTCCGAGTCAACGCAGTTCATAATAATCTCTTCTACAAACTGTTTCTTTTTTTTGGTCAAACTGGATTTGCAGTGTATAACAAAACCGAAAATGTGCAAATCAAATATTTTCCAAATTTTATAGAGAAAAAACAAATGCATATGTTGTTTACGATAATGTCGTACAATATCAGTATGCGTAAGTATGCAAACAAAATCCTGTTCAAGTATAAACTTGTAATATCTTAAAAGTAAAATTTCACATTGCCAAGTTAAAACTTAGCTTGCAAGCAATTTTAATTTTTTCTTCATACTTATATTTTCTTCAAAATTTTGAAGTATATAATAAAAGCCAAAGCAGGGTGTACGAGGCAATGTTCAAACCAAGGCCTCTCCTTTGAGAGAATGCAGCAAAGGGTTTATTACATAGTTTACTACACCGTCTGTCTTGCCATGTGTTCTGTAGTGTTTTTTTTTGTGTGATTCTATCAATTTATCTTTCAGAAAGTGTGGATCCTTTGCAATTTAAGAATGATGAATCCATGACAGTTTCAAATTTTTGTTATCCTTTATATGGCTTAAACATTTCAAAGAGCAGTTCTTGCAACTCATCTCAGGCTCTGGTTGGCTCTCTCACATTAAAGGAAGAAGGTATGCTTTCAAATAGAAAGAAGGCAAAAGTATTTTCATCCTTACATCCTTACATGTTTATTTTACATTAGGCTAATTTTTACCAAATAAAGCATAAACGGGCGTTTTGACACACTAGGTCGCAGTCTTTATGAAACATGAGCTGATTCTTTCTTTCATGGAATTTTAATTTTTGTAATGTGCGAAAATACAGAGAAAGTTGTCGGACTCTCTAGATGCTTCTAGAATGATTAATAGATTAATTTTAATTAGTAAGATAAAAAAATCAGTAAATTAACTAGCCTGATGAAGAAACTATTGCAAAAATCGTCATAAAATAGCAAGAATAGATTTCTGGTTGCAAATTGTTCACTAGAGTCTATTCTAAACTAAGAGAAAAACGGGGAAGGGGTTTCACATATTTATGTGAAACCCCTAGCTGTAGATTTATGTAAAACCCTGTCTATAAGCTGTTCTATTTTCTCTTCTCCTGAATCTTGTTTCAAAGCTCAAACTTTCAGAATACATAATTGAGAGGCAAAAACAATAAAAAAAGAAACAAAAAAAAAACATTGAAAATTGTCAGCAATGTGTAGTCATTTGGAGGTAAAGGGATCCTTTAACACTTCGTCTGATAAACGTGTTTGTAAGTTGTCCTAACAGATTTTCTAATGGTATATATTTCACATAGTACAACGCTCATTTACCCGATCTACGATCAAAAATTCGAAAATCTTCGCAAAAACACAAGAAACCGTGACGGGTCTATACGACGAGCAAGAAGAATGTGGTTTTCCCTTTTTTAGGATAGGTGTTACGACACCAATGCACATACAATCAGAAACAATACCAATATTAAAAATGATCTGAAAAAGTAATGAGAAATAACTATAAAACATATCAGTTCCGGCCGTAAGGTGCTGTGCACATATACTGTCCACTCCTGCAGAAAACTTTTTTTTCTCAAGTTTATGCACTATCGCCTTAATACCAGACGGTGTAACCACTACCCCATTACTTCTCGGTTTGGAAAACCAGAAGCTCGGACAACTGTGCATCAAAAACACTCTCAACTCTACTATTTGGCTTTTTAAACTGGTTTTCAAAATGGGAGACCCGTTCTGAAACTGGTATACATTGGAGACCATCACCAGAATGCACAGTTTTACGAGACCAGATTTCCAGAGAGATTATGGGTCAGTTATAACTTTTTCAGCGTTACCGGTCTTGATAGCAGCTAGATGCTCTTCAAGGACCTTACTGTACCTTCTCTTTGTAAATAGTCTCACGAAGTTCAGTACACCCAACTTAGGCCTTCCGCATTCAATCTATAGACGCCACCACCACTCAGCACTTGAGCAGGCATTTACGAGGGAGGTGTTATTCGACCAGCTAGACTTTTCAGTATTGCTTCTCACTTTTTTCACGGGGATTGCCGCTTTATCAGCACACCTAAGAGCATGAATAATTTCCTCACAGTAGGTATTAATTTGTAGTTGTAGCTCACTATTACTCCAACCCGTATTAGTTTGAAGAAGATGAAATGGAACTTTAATCTTACTTCAGACGTGGTTGCACGTAGCTTAAAACAACGGCATATTCATTTCCTTCAACATTTTCCGCTGATACTATTTAGTTTTGACTGGGTTGTCCTGTTTGCGGGTTAGTGGGCAGAAACTCGTATAGGAAGATGGTCATCACAGGTATCATGGTCATCAAGCACAGTTACATGGTGGAATAAACTTCCCGAAAACAGTAAGTGATCCAGTTTAGACGTCGAACTAGCATTATAAATAAACTTAAAGTCCTTATCTTTCATTAGAACCGAGAACGAAGAGAGTAGCATATCTCTAATTAATTCACTACGTGGGCAATTCGTACGTGTAAGATCATAATTGAAGTCTCCCATGATCAGACATCTCGGGTATGACCTAAGTATCTTCTTAGCGCACTTGGACAATTTACGACAAGAAGAGGAAAAAAAAGCGTCAGATTCTTGATCACCATAATTAGTCGGTAGGTATACGTTTATTATTGCTAAATCACTGATGACAGCTGCAATAAAACGATCACTGAGTTCAATGGTTTGAACTTGAAACCGACTAAGTATAGTAAGGCCACCGCTTATGCGGCCTCGAGATTTGCGTCGGGTTGCACTTGAGATGTTAGCTGACGCCGCATTCTGTACGTTTAATAAAGAAAGTCGCTCGGTCGAAAGGAAATGTTATTGCAGACACACCACTCCATTATTCTGGATAAGGCTCTCAATAAGTGGGAACTTTTGGCTCACTCCACCGTTAAAGTTCCAAGATATGACAGATAAATTTGTATAACTAGCCAAGTTATAACCGCGCAGCTGTTCCAGCATCAGTTTACGATTTTTGGAACATCGATACGAGTAGCTATTGTGCTTCTTCGACTTAGAGGAGATGCAACCCTGTTCATTACGGCATGGCGATTCACGTGAGGATCTATGACCTTTTTGAGCTCAGTGGGAACAAACTCAGCGTTGCTACAATCTGTCCATCGATTGATGACAATTGCAGCATCTTTTGGAAAAAAATGGAAAAGTTCCACCCGGTGCACCTCATACCCGATCTTTACTGGGTTTGATAATGCATTATCTAGATCAGCTTGTTACGAGAAGAACAGCTTTGATATGCGGGATTCGCCATATTTTTCTGGTATTAGTGGGAAAAATAACAAGATGTATAGATGCACAAATAAGTGAGGAAAGCGTAGGCTCCTGCTATCTATTCCCCGCATTTTATGGGAGACACACTCCCGGAAAGTTCTACGACGCTTGCCACAGATTACCACCCCTCTTCTGCTCGCTTATTTGTGAAATTTGCGATAATAACTAACTAATCAATCCAAATAATTTGACAGTAATTGCCGTAGGATTATCTTTCACTTATTGGAATGCTGAATGATAATTCAGTAATAAGTTTATTCAGGTCTGTAATCCCTTGCCAGATATTACAAAATATAACAAGCTTCTCAGAGATTAAAATTCACTGGAAAAAAGCTTACTGGTTGTACAGTTAATATCCAATTCTAAATAGATGTTTTTCATGTTGAAATTTGAATAAATACTTGCCTTTTAATATTGAAAGTTGAAGAGAAAACTATTGAAACTTGGGAGATGACTCATTATAATATAAATTGAAAACCAAGTCTTGAATGTGCTGCGAATTGAGCGTGCATTTCAGGTGAAAATCAAGTGCAGACTGACTTGGTGACAAAAGAGATGTTATCTGATTTTCTCCTAAAAATAGCAAGTGGTGACTGTATATACAAAAATCTGTATATATTCCTAACAAATCTATTGAGTCCTTATTCCTTGGCAACTTTTTAAATGAAAGATAGGCAGATAATATTTTGTGTAAATTAGAAACTTGCAATATAAAACCATCCCCCACTGAGGGCTTCATTGGCCTCATTGAACCTTTAATACCTCCATTGCCATTAAAAAATATCTAGCATAAAGGAAGACATGGTGAACCTGGTTTTAAACCAAGATCATGCATCGATTTGAAAC
Organism: Artemia sinica; assembly: GCA_027921565.1. NCBI lineage: Eukaryota > Metazoa > Arthropoda > Branchiopoda > Anostraca > Artemiidae > Artemia > Artemia sinica. Next base: position 18,627,129 of record CM051258.1, read on the forward strand.
CTGTACACACCGTAAGGAAGGTGTGCAAACATGGGGTATCCCCGGTAACCATGTTAATCCACAATTTTCATGGCTTAGTGAAATTTGTCGTCAGATTTTGTCAGAAAAATGCTCTACGTTGAAAAATTACTGGCAATTTTAAGATAAAACTCATCCAAATTTAATCAAACATGTAAATTTTCCATTCCTCCCAACTAGTACCTAGCAGATTATGAGTAGATTTGGCAACTAATGCTTGAAACTGACATAGTTCATCATCAGCAGATTTGGTCAAGAAATGCTTCAAGACAAAAAACTTCTGACAGTTTTAAGCTAAAAAATTCTTCTCTAAATCGTCATTGCCAGTGGGGGTGACCCTGGTATTCACGCCACCCATTTTAGATTTGGCTTAATCACAATTGAACCAATGTAACATTAACCAAAACATTAAAACAAACCCCTTCCAGTCAAAGCAATTCATAACAATCCCTCCTCTACAAATTATTTTCTTTTTTGAGTCGTGCAAATCAAATGTTTTCCAAATTTTATGGAGAAAAAAACAAATGCGTATGTTGTTACGATAATGTTGTACAATTTCAGTATAATTAACGTACGTAAACAAAAAACTTTCAAAATATGAGCTTGTAATATCTTAAAAGTGAAACTTCAAAAGGCAAAGTTGAAATGTAGCTTTCCAGCAATTTAAATTTTTTTTTCAATACTTTCATTTTCTTCAAAATTTTTGAAATGTAGAATAAAAGTCGAAGCAAGGTGCACGAGACAATTTTCAAGCCAAGGATTCTCCTTCAAGAGAATGCAGCCAAGGGTTTATTTCACATTTTCTCTTCCCATTTGTTCTTTTTGTGTCATTCAGTCACTTTATCTTTCAGAAAATGAAGATCCTTTACAAAACAAGACTGATGAGCCAAGGAAAGCTTCAAATTTTTCTGACTCGTCCTATAGCTTGGACACTCAAAAGAGCGGTTCTTGCAACTCATCTCAGGCTCTAGTTGCCTCTCTCACATTCAGGGAAGAAGGTATGCTTTCAAATAGAAAGAATACAAAGGCCGTTTCATCCTTTTGTTTTATTTTATATTGGGCTAAATTTTTATCAAATAAAGCATAAACTGGTATTTTGACACACTTGATCTCAGTTTTTTATGAAACATGACGTGATTCTTTCACGGAATTTTGATTTTTGTGATGTGTGAAGAATATAAAGAACATTCTTGGAGTCTCTAGATGCTTCCAGAAGGCTTAATAGAACAATATTAATATATGAACGAAAAATCAGTAAATTAACTAGCCTGCTGAAGGAATTATTGCAAAAATCGTCATAAAATAACAAGAATAAAGTTCTGGTTGCAAATTGTTCTCTAAAGTTTGTTCTAGATTTAGAGAAAAAGAGGGGAGTGACATATTTATGAAGGCTTTTATTTTTTTTTCTTCTCCTGAATCTGTTTCAAAGCTCAGACTTTCAGAATACATTATTTAGAGGCAAAAAGAAATACAAAAAAAAAAATTAAAAAGGAATAAAAAAAATTAAAAAGGAATAAAAAAAACATGAATTAAAAAGGAAAATTAAATTAAATGGAAAAAAACATGAATTAAAAAGGACAAAAAATAAAAAGGAAAATTAAAAAGGAATAAAAAAAACATGGAAAATTGTCAGCAATGTGTAGACATTTGGAGGTAAAAGGGTAATTTGAAATTTCGTCTGAAAAACGTGTTTGTAAGGTTTTCTAATAGCTTTTCTAATGGTATGTATTCTCATCTAAGCTTCTTACCCGTGATAATATACCCTCTTTTCTCTTTTTAAAAGACTTCAGAACCCTTTTGTCCAAAAAAGGTTAAGTTATTTCTTGTAAAGATAAAACAGTCTATTGCTCATTTAAAATGCATTTTTAATGACCATTGCCTATCATAGCCTTTTAAGTTAGCACTGATTTACTGTAGTTCAATACCTCTTCCAATGCATTAATGCATTATATTCTTCTTAGCCTTTTACTATTGAAACTTGAAGAGAAAGCTGTTGAAACTTGGGACATGTTCATTATAATGTAAATTGAAAACCAAAGTCTTGAATCTGGCCCAAATTTAGCATGTTGTTCAGGTTGAGCATGCAGATCAGGTTTGTGCAATCAAATGTAGATTGACTTGATGACAAAAGAGATCTTGTTTGATTTTTGCTAAAAAAAAGGTAATTGGTGTATATGTACAAAAATGTGTACATAGTCCCAACAATTTCCTTGTAGTCCTTATTCCTTGCCAACTTTTTAAAATGAAAGATAGTGAGCCGAAACAGGATGTGAAGGCCAGCTGGGAACAAAAACGCTAACGATATGCACCCATTCTTTACCTTTTTCAAGAGAGTGTTCAGTAATGCTTGAAACTTGTGTGGGAAATTCTTTGAACTAGTATCTCGTATGCTTCAAATCTTCTAAAGTCAGTGAATTCCTAAACGCGAAAAAACTGAACATAATTATCAATTATATAAAATGTGGCCTCAGGTGGGAGGGGGCTTAATGAACTTCTTCAAATGTACTATCTGTCTCACACCTTTTACATTGATGGGCCTTTGATTTTGCTAATATTTTCACTATTTTGATTAACTAATTTTTCCCAACCCTAATTATTTTTTTAACTTCCTTTTCGGTTTTTTTTAGTCCATTGAAGTCATCTCCTGAACGGTATGTGGGGAATAAGTCAAGTGGAATATTATGGAGTCATAACAAATGAAGGTTGTAAAGGATTTTTTTAGATGATCACAAAGCAGCATTGTAAACTACTAATGTCCTCGACAAAAGAATTGTGTGGTCGACAGAGTCAAACCGAAAGCGATGTCAATATTGCCGATTTGTGCTCTTTCAAGGAACTTTCATTCCAATCAATTCATTAAACAGTAAGGGGTGAGGGGGTAGTAGAATGTCAGTCACACAAAACAAGTTTTGTTTCGTAATCTTTCCCCTTGCAGGAAAATCAATTGCTCCCCTCCCCCTGTTGAAAGGATAACTAAAAATGCCTCTTTTCCTATAATAATAGCTTTTAAAACCCTGCACTAGGTTTTAATGAAGCTTAAATAACATATTATATAGCCAACATAAGCAAACAGTTGCAAAACCTTCACACATAACTATAAAAACAGTTGCGTATAATCTTTTGTGAGAGTCTGAGAAATTCCCTCCCTTAAAAAAGAAACAGAATTTTGAAGTTTTCAAAATTTTAGAATTGGTATGGCTATTGCCGGGGGGGGGGGGGCAGGGGTGTAATACACAAATCAGAAAGCTCTGAAGTTGTAATATAGATAGTTTACTATTACCTTTTGCACCTATCTCAACAGCATACCTATTCATAAAACAGTTGTTTTATGTTAAAATACCTCTAAGTTTACTTTTTGACTTAGTTCTGGAATCAATTGACTCCTTAACTAACAGAAAATACTCTAATAGAAAAAAAACTATTGAAAATTTATAATATCAGCTATGGCTATTCAACAAAAAAGCTAACCGGGGGGGGGGGGCAGGGGTGTAATACACAAATCAGAAAAGCTCTAGAAGTTGTAATATAGATAGTTTTACTGCACCTATTCATAACAGTATTTTTTTTTTACATACTCTACCTTTTTGACCTGGAACTCTGCCTTGCTTGGTATATTAATATTGACTATCAGCTGATAATTCAAAACTATCTTAGATTTTTCCTATCTTTTAGACTATTTCCATAACGTTCGTTCTCTGAAGAACGTAGTGGACTTGTTAGGATTTGTCAAGTACTGGAGAAACTATTTCGTTGACCAGTGTATCCAACCAATTGAAACAACGAGAAAAAATTTATTTAAAAACAACTGTTGAAATAGAAAAGCTTACCATACGCACTATTGAAGAAAACTGCTGTGGTAAATGGCGGTGTGTAGTACTTGTGGAAAGATTGAAAATTCATTTTATTTCTTACAACTTCATAAGTCCACAAACTGTGAAAACAGGGTTGTCATTTAACTGTGAAATTTGTCGTAAAGAAATAAATAACTACTCAGATTTTGCCATTCATTATATAGAACATGAAGCTGATAAAAATAATAATGTCCCATCTGTTTGTGTCCGAATGTTAATGATATAAAAATTGAACATGTAATTGTGGAGAATCATCTTTCTGAGGATATTACTGGATTTAAATCTACTGATAATGAATGCAAGAGAAGCAATGAAAAGGCAAAACAAGAATGTTTTTTTTATTCCACCATTGATGGATACTGTCAAGGTATTTATTTGCTACTGTTGTAATGTTCACTGTGATTCCAATACAACGTTAATTTTGGAATAGCTTACACTTGCTTTAATATGCTAGTATATACACCAAGAATTGGCACTGCACATCTTGAAAGTATAATTAAGCCTCACCATGTTAATGAAAGCTTTATTACTTTATGAAAGCTTTTATTCAGTATGTCATTTTTATCTTCAAAGGTACAGAACAAGCGTGTTGGCGGGGATAGAGGAGGAGAAGGGAGTTCCCCCCTCCTCACAAAACAAATTCTGTTTAGATATACAGAATCAGAATATTCAGAACCATTTCTTTATTTTTTAAGTTTCAATATTGCTCCTTATTTTCGGCTGAAAAAAAAATTACTTTCAAAATTTAATATTATTAAGATAAATTTTTACCAGAAATTTGGTACAAGATTGCGTGGCAAAAGAAAACAAACGAAAAAGTGCTAAAGGTACCAGATCTAGAACAAGAACGTGCCAAATATATTGCTTTTCATAAGAAATTGATTTAAAAATCTGGGCAACCAACCCAAAGGAGTATTCAAATACACCCATCCAACAAAAGAGACGTAAGTAGGAGGGCAGTGGGCCGGGACCCCTTCCCAAATTCTGAATTTTAACGAAAACACAAGGGTCCGTATTTTGTTGTTAAAATAAGAAGCTTTTTCAAAGCACAAAAAAAAAAAATAGTGTAACGAGCAAGGGATCGAGAATGATACAGCCCCTCTCATTTTCAGAATAATTTCTATTCGTATTAATCTTGCTCCTTCCTAACAAAGAGAGAAAAAAAATAAAATAAAGAACGACATCAACGGGACTACCGCCTGTAGGAGAAAAAAATAAACTAAACGACGGATATTTTGCCTGTATAAAACAAGGCGTCTTCAGTGCTAAATATAGCAGAAACTAAATAAAAGAACTAAAGATACAATCTAAAATAATCTATACAATTAAATCAAATCTAAAACTAAAAACAATAAAAAAAAAGAAACTAAGCAATACCTGTATATGTACAATTAATACTATTGGGATTCAACACCAAAGGATATTTCTATAAACAATTACGTGTGATTTCAGTGAACACACCGAAGCAACTGAATGCAAAAATCAGAAAATGGATATTAAATTTATTATTTTGTTGTTAAATAATATTTTTGTTGGTATTCAATGCTGCAATTCTTCTTGAAACTTGTGTTTACTTTAATCCCCTGCTTATTTTGCAAGATCCTATTAGCAATATTATCATTTTTAAAAATAATAGAATTAAAATTGAGTCAGTATTTAAATTAGCCTATCTGTATATCTGTTTATGGAAAGATTAGCAAAAAAAGGTTTTTTCGTTTAAAAGCCCTGTGTACCAATGAAATATCAACTCCTCTTTTCACTGAAACCGGGCTAATGGCTGTTTATTTTCTTTTCTTTCTTGTACTGGCCGTAGTCCCCGTTTTTCTTGTTCTCCATTTTGAGATTATTCCTCTCTCTTTATGTTGTCATTGCTGGCCAGTTCGGTTTTAGATACTCTCTTATGTTCGGTTAGATACTTTTATGTTTCTTACTTTCAGTTGAAAAAAAAAAACGCTGTTTTTACTTGAATTTCTGATCCTTTCCATAAATCTTGCCTAAAAATTACCTCCTTCTTTCGCCCCTCTTTCGCAGAAAGTTTACCATACTTGAAAATTCCTCTCGGATACCTCTCTCCCCACATATATGCATATATGACTGAACAGCTGGAGAGAAAGTTTGACAATGAAAAAGAAAACTGTATATGAATTCTGGAAAACCATTTAGCTTACGGATGGGGACTAGACTTTTCCGTGGCCTTATGTTTTTGTTACTGATAAAGGGCAGTAGAACTTTCTACTTTTGTTCGATTGAGCTTCCTGTCGACCTTCTAGAGCCATTAGATCGATAAGATCACCCCTGAGGAAAAACAACAAAAAAGCAAGCATTATTGATTTTTCTTACTTTAGGAAAAAATATGCGAAATTTCTCATTTTTGAGACAGAAGCTTGAAACGTGTACAGTCGGGTTCTTCAAAATGCTGAATTTGATGTGATTTTCACTGAGATTTCCCGAGTTTTGGATTAGGCCCCACCTTTTTTTTGAAAATCAAACACATTTTCTCATACTTTTAGCATCTGAATGGGTAACATTAAACTAAATACATTTTATATATTCGGAGTTGCCATAAAAACTCTATTCTTTTTATATATTTTATTGCTATTAAAATTGCTTTGTTTTTAAATTTTGTTTACCATTGGGTGAAGTTGTTCCTTACTGACAGTTCGTTACAACGAAATGTTTGGTCAATAGAGTGATGACAAAATAACAAAAAAATAGGATAATTAGTCTTTCTAGGATATTCTTGTAAACAATTCAGTTGACTAATAACTTGAAGTGTGTTTATTCTTCGGTGAAAGATAAGCATGTCAATGCTTAACTTAGAATTTTATCTATCAGTGAGATATATAATTCTTTTAAGTTGCTACATGATAACAAAATATTAGAAAACCACTTTTACATTTCTCACGAATTCCAAAACCTGTCAGACCTGAAACTTTGTAAAGTGCGTAAATACACATATTAATCTCTTCTAGGTATTTTTATGGATTTTCCTATGGTACCAAGATTAGTTTTATGCCTAATGTTAGTTCTTTTTCAATTCCTTAGCTACTAAGAACAGGAAAACTGCTTCCCCTATTTTAAATCCCAAAGGTATCCGCCCCAACTACCAACCAACGACATATTTTAGCAAGAGCCGTGAATCATATTGTTTTTCTTTTCAAGTATCTAGTTATTTTGACATTTATACGCTAGTAAAAAAAAGCTGCACAAAAACTACGGAGTGAAACATTCTGACGGTTCCTATTAATAATTTAGGTTGGGTCAACCAGAGAATAGTTCAGAGTTGTAATTTAGTTATTCACTTTTTTTAGTTAGTCACCTTTCTTACCCAGTTTACTGCCAAATAATAATTGTGGTGCTTCTCTTTAGCTGCAGTGATCAAGATAGTCGTGCTTTCTAGAGCTGCTTGATAGTATAATGTTGTTCCGCTTATCTTCTCTTGATTCTTTACACATTCCATATTGTCAAAATTTTTTGCTTGCTTAGTACTAAAAAATGTTTTATTAAAAATTGAGTTCTTGGGTTTTCCTAATTTTGCCAATTTTCTAGGATATCTATGGTTGTGTAAGTTTCTATTGAACCACTTTTGCGAATCAGGTTCCATTTTTGTTTGTCCTTGACACTTTTTTTTTTTTGAAATTTTTAATGTCTGTGTATTGTATTTGGAAATATAGAAAAGTGATTTTTAATATACAATTGTTTGAGGTAACCAACATCATATCTTTTCTTTCTTGCTGACGCCTTCAATGAAGGGATTTTGAAGCTATTATTCAACCAAGAATATTCACACGACAAGGGTTTTTTGGCCAGTGCTCCCTTTTTCCTTTCAAGATTTTAATATACTTTCTATAGTATGTACAGGTTCTTTTATATTCTACTGAATCTTCAGTTCTTTCAGCCTATATAATCAACGAATTATTTATTATTTCATCCCTGTTCCAGAGTCTGATACCTTGCTGAATAATAAATAGTTGTAGGTTTATTTCCTAAGTAAGGCAATCCACCTTTCGCATGTCAGGAGAGGGGACATACGCCATAATTGCTCTCCTTACCTTGTTCATAAAAAAAAGAATATGCTTCCTGATGTTTAAAACTCCAAGTCAATAAAATTTTCAAATTCTGTCTCCCCCCTCGTATAAACGCGTGAAACTGTCGGTTCCTAAGCTGACAGTTTTTTTTTTTTTATTTTCAAATTTCTTTTTGGATGGTGTCTGTCTGGAGTTTTTTTTTATTATTTTTTATTAGAAAAAACGTATGGGTTTCCCATGAGTAAATATCGATAGTGTATGTGCGTGTAAAATTTCTTTTTTTTTTTTTTTTTTTTTTACAGAAATACATTTTAAGGGGGAGGGACAATGATGTTTCCACAGCAGGTAAATCTGTTGTAAATTTGATTCTCAAGAAAAAACATCCTTTTCTGAGTATTATGTGTACCATATAGTAAAACTTGTCAAGTATTGAATTTTTGCTGTGTCTTCTATCCTAACAAGAATTTAAAATTAACAGCAAAATCGAGAAAATATCTAGAAAATGAAACGTCGCGTTTCTGAGATTTTGCTGATGCTCTCTTTTGTAACCTGCATACACGCAATTTTTTTTTTTTTTTTTTTTTTTTTTTTAGTCCAAAAGTCCCTGAAAATTACGCGTTAACACCATTAGCCTTAGTAATAGCAGTAGTAGTAGCATGCACATAGGGAATTATTATTAGTTCAACTTTCGCCGGAACCTGCCCTGAAAGTTGAAACCTAATACTCCGTTTTTGAGTTATTGCTGATTCGCCCTTTTGTTAGCCTGTATACAAAATTGTGTGTTTCAATTTAATTCAGCATCCTCCTCTCAGCATTTCTTGAAAATTTCTCTTTCATACCCTTAGCCGTAATAGTAGTATTATTAGTGGTATTAGAAGCAATAGTACCTGTAGTAAGCATATGTAGTATGTAGTATGCAGAAGCAGTAGCAACTGTAGTACCTTTCGTTGGTTCAAAATCCTCTTAACATACACTGAAAGTTTGATCTTATTCCTCAAAATTGTTTCTAATAGATATCTGTTATGTCTTTTGAATAACTTGTATCGACATATTGTACTTTGTTTTATTTCAAAATCCCATGAAAGTTTCATCATAATATTTTTATCTTCAGTGGTAGCAGTAGTAGTAGTAGCAATCATGGCAATAGTATCAGTAGCAGTTGTAGTAGTCTGCAGCAGTAACAGTTGTAGTACCAGTGTTGGTAGTAGCAGCAGTAATATACACCTAGTGCCTTTTGGTTATTTTCAACATGCCCTGAAAGTTTCAACTTAATACTAAGAAATTGCTTATTTGTCTCTTTGACAACCTCTATGAGAATAGTGTCTTAGTTGAAACTTCCCCTAAACATTCCTGAAAGGTTCACCTTAATACCATTAGCCTTCCTCGTACCAGTGATCGGAGGAGCAGTAGTACACAAAAGTGCCTCTTAGTTAGTTGAATATGCGCTTCAGCAAACCCTGAAAGTTTCAAGTTAAGGATTTAAGCTGTTCCTGAAATACTGCTTGTAAACTCTTTTGACAATCTACATGCTCTTAGTGTCTAGACTCCCTTCTCAACCCACGATGAAAGATACCACTTTATGCCCTAAACAGATCCTGTGATATTGCTGATCCGTCATTTTGACAATGTGCATGTACATTTAGTTCAGCATCCTCTCAATACTCCCTTAAATTTTCACATTAACGCTTTGTAGCTTTAGCAGTAGTAGTAGTAGTAGTAGTAGTAGTATTAGTAATAGTAGTAGTAGTAGTAGCATACAAATATTGCCTTTTCCTTAGTTCAAAATCCCCCATAACAAAGCCCTGTAAATTTCAACTTCATACCCAAGCTGGTCCTTAGACATTGCTGACACAACCTTTTTCACAACCTGCATTCAAACAGTGTTCTTATTTAGTTGAACTTCCCCCTCCGTATTTCTTTAAATTTTAATCTTCATACCTTTAGCTTTAGGGGTATTAGTCACAAAAGAGTAGTAGAAGTATTAGTAGTAGTAGCATTAGCAATAGAAGTAGCAGTTGCACCAGTATTATTATTATTATTATTATAAATATTCATTTATTGACCGTCAAAAAAATGTACAATAGACGAAGTAATCACTAAAGATAGCAAAAGAAAAAAAAGGACACACAACACACATTGAAAACACTATGTATATCCAGATTGTCAAAAGGGCGCACCTGGAATGACTGGTATTAAGTTGTAATTTTTGGGAATGCTGAGGTGAATGTGGAATTAAATCAAACACTATGTGCTTTCAGGTTGTTGAAAATTCTGTATCAGCAATATCTCTGGAATGGCTGATGGTACTAAGTTGAAACTTTCAGTGCCACTACTGCTACTACCAAAAGTCACCTACTTGTGAGTGTGGACTACTTGTAGCTGGGACTGCGACTACTTGTTGATGTTTCTTTTATTACTACTTTAACTTTGTAAATGTGAGAAAGAACATTTTTTATTTATTTATTTATTTATTACCCGTCAAAAAAAAGGTACAAAAGACGGAGTATCACTAAAAAAAAAAAAAACACACACAAAAAAAATTACAACCACATTACACATAATCGAACAATTTACAAATACGAGAAACAAAAACTCAATTATATGCTGCACTGCAGGTACGTAAGACATTTTACTTTTTAAACTCCCAAGTACTGAAGAAACATAAGCAATATGATTGATAACTTCAATTCAACTAACCTAACCTACAGCAAAATACTTGATAACTTCAATTCATAATCAACGGACTCAATCAACTAGTCTGAATATGATACGAAACGGTAAAAAGACTAAATATGACAAGAGATGTGCAAATAAAATTAAATGGACAGGATTTACTGCCTTAGCAAACGGTACCAAGGGTGGGAAGAGACTTTCTCGTTGTACCCGTTTAATTTGTTCAATTATAGCTACCGTTGGGTCCGCAATTTTAAAATTTTTAACAAGGCGTGAATTTCTTGTCCGGGAGCTTGTTGCGGGAGCCGCAGCAAGAACTTCGCATACTTAAAAAACGTGGATCTGAGCTTTATTTTCTCTGGCTCGGAAAAATTCTCCAAAACGGGGGGGTGGCTTATATACAGGAAATGGGGAAGGGATACTGCGTTATAAAGTCGAGCCAGAATTAAACGGTTGAAACAAATTTTAGATGAGACTACTCTACTGTAAGCAAAAGCCAGACGTTTACGGAAAGGATCAATAAGAAGGGAGCGGGTAGTTTTTAGATCCTTTCCAATTGGTAAACCAAGGTAATAATTTTCGAGACAGGGGCTACAGACAGTTCTCCCAGCCTCAGAGACAAGACCTCTCTTGGCGCCCAGTTGAACAGAAGAATATCCGACTTCTGTGGGTTAAATTAAAGACCAATGCGACTGTAATTTGATTGTAGTGTGGAGAAGGTGGTCTCTGTACCTGCGAACTGTGCGGCTGGGGTTCAGAATGTCATCGGCGTGAGATATCATTGTAACGTCTATTGCCACGAGCTATGCATGTTTTGTCTCGATAGTAGAATGTGGTTCAATATTACACTTATTAAAGGCACAAGGAGATGTGACTGATCCTTGTCGAGCACCCTTTTTTTACTGGGACCACAGGATTCCCTCGGTAGTACAGCATCACGTCTGGTGTATATTCAGTGAGGGATCGACCATGACCAGGAAGTAAGAGTTCAGCCTGTAGGTGGTCGTACATATCTTTAATGGGTAGTAGGATGTCCTTCTGTACACCTCTCTTTCCCATATCCAGAATGAGTTGGTCATGGAGAAGTGAGTCGTAGGCACGGCAGACGTCATGTAGACCTTTAACAATGGACTCTTTTGATTCATCAGCGTCAATCAAGACTGGAGCCAAAGCAGAAATGGCGTGGCCGCAAGGCAAGACCCTCTGGAACCCGAACTGGGAAGGGGGAGTCCAGCATTTTTCCTGGATTTTATCAATGACCAAAAGTTCGAAGATTTTGCAAAGCGTTGGTGCTACTGTGATCGGTCTGAACGGAGCACATTCCGAAGTACTTTTTCCTTTCTTCAGGACTGGCCTAAGTGACCCAGTACTGAAAAGCCGATGGTACTGGTCCAGTAGTGAAGATCATCTGAAAAGAGAAAGAGTTAGGTTCCCCATGAAAGTTGGGCTGCAATGGCTAAGGTGAAGGGCGGATACGCGGTCAATGCCAGCCGACTTCTTCTTTTTCAACCGTCGGGGACCGCGGATGCAACCTTTGATTGGGTAACTATGAAATCTGTATCTGGAATTGATGAGAGGGAGGGATGAAAGCTTTTCTTGAAAAGAAATCTACTTAACTCTTAAACCACCATTTATATCTTGTTTTTTATTTTCATTATCTATAGCTGATTTTTATACAAAATTAATTGTAAAAAATTTTATGCTTGGGCTAATTTATTGTCGCAGTTAGTGGTAAAATCCAATTTATACAAGAATGCAGTGCCAATTACATGGCGGTGTTCAGAATTGCCTTGATTAAACACTGTTCAACTTTCAGCCATAAAATTATTGATTGAACAATTAGAGTCAAGAGTTAAGGCATTATTTTGTAGAAACTAGAAGATGGAAGCTTGAAACTGTAGTTATCTGTATGTAACATGAATCTGATAAAAAGAATAGAAAAGATAGTTTTAGTAGAGAATAGTTCGGAACAAATTTGTAGTGGTACAAATTTTTTTCTAGCTGATTTCCTGTCATTTTTAATTTTCCATTTCCGAAATAAATGTGTGACGTCAGAGTTCAGAGTAACCCCATGTTATTATTAAACTTTGGTTTTTCTTATTGACAGATAGAACAAGGATATGTGTCGAACAATAGAGAAAAAGTAATTTTTAAAAAAAGTAACAATTCCGATCTCTAAGGAAAGACAAGAATGACACTATTAACATACTGTGCAAAGTCAATTAACAGACTGTGTTTTAAGGAAGGCTAATTAACTATTAATAAGAATGATTAATTTTGATTTCCAGATTTTCAATGTTGATTCTCCACCAAAAAAGAGTGAAGAGAAAGTAAAAAAAGAGTATCTATCAGTGGTTGAATCAACACCAGATGTTCAGGAAAACCAAATCTTAGAAAAAGGAAGGAAAATACTATTTACGTTGAATCTTCCGATTCTGATATAGATGATATCAGTGATGAAGGTATGTCATTTAATTAAAAATATCTTTGTTTTCATAGGGGTTCACACAAATGTGAATGTTGTTTAAATAAGAATGTCTTGGTTAATAAAGAGGTGAAATTCCCCTTCCCCATCTTTTAGACTGTTTCCAAGGAACATAATTGTGTGAGCAGTTACCGGAAAATTTTACTTTATTGGTGTGGAGACCTCATTTTTTGGACCCTACCCCTCTCTTTAAAAAAAATGGGGGGGGGGGGCTGTTGGCAATCAAGTGTCTCTTATGAGTGTTCCGGTCGAATTTGTTTTTTCTTTTACTCAATGGCCAAAAGACCCACACGCAGTTCTATTATTCTTCAAGGGACTATATTTTTTTTCAGTTCATTTTGTACGGAAAGAGGTTCCTTATTTGATTGAAATTATATGCTTTATTTTTCTTTTCAGGAGCTTAAAGCTATCGGAGGGTACTCCTCCCTTCCTGTATCCTTTTTAGATTCCCGTCACCGTCAATACTACAAGACAATCGATCCAAATTTCGAAATAACAATTTGGTTCACAGTTATTTAAAGGTCAAATAGCTATTAGTCAAGGGATGAAACGGTCCTTTCAGGCCGTGGGGAAAGGTTTTAAAGTGCACAAGTTGCCCATTATTTTACAAATATGGTTGTTTTACTAAGAAGGGGGCATGTTTGATCATGGGTATCCGAAAGGGGTAAGAGTATTAATATTAATGTTTCAAGGAACGTTTAAGGAAATAATAAGCAAAATCAAAAGAAACAATGTGCATCCAATTGTTGAAAGGGCGCATCTGAAAAAATATCAGAAATGGCTAAAAGCACAAAGTTGAAACTTTCAGGGTAAGTTACGGGGGATGTTTATCATAGGTGTCAAGAAGGTGTATATGCAGTATCTCAAAAGATCTGCGGGCTTTGCGTTGTAACTTCCAGCGCTCTTTTTCGTGAATATTCAACTTAATTCAAAGACAATATGTGCATCCAGTTTATCAAAAAGAATATTTGCAATATCTCAGGAACTGCTTATAGTATTTTGTTCCAACTTGAGAATATTGAGGAAGAGTTTTAATTATATGAAATTACATATGTGCATCCAAGTTGTCTAAAGGGCCTATCTGCATATTAAAGTGGATGTTATACTAAATTAGAAAACCTGTAGGTATCAAGATTTTCAAAAAATTAAATCTGTAGAATTTTAGGACCACCTGAGTGGATCATTTTGAAACAGGGAATGTTGACCGTGATGTAGGACAAATCAAAAACATGTTGTACATCAAAGATGTCAAAAGGGTCTATCTGCGATGTCTCAAGAATGGTTATGGTATCCGGTTGAAAATTTCAAGAAACGTTGAGGGACAGTTTGAGTTAAATCTAAAGGCATTTATGCACATCCTGGGAGTCTAAAAGGCCTATCTGCAACATTCTAGGAATGGCTAAGGATATTTAGTGGAAATTTTCAGGGAATATGGAGAGGGATGCTCAACAAAAACAATAAGCGCTATAAGCACAAAAAAAGACACATTGGTGCAGATCATTATACTGGTATTTTGACATAGATATTATTTCATGAGCAAAATCCCTCCTTGATGAATTGATGGTAGTGTAGCATAGTCCCGAATATATTATTAGCATCGGTTGTTATATTAAGTAATTCAAGTTTTTCCATGATGAAAAAAGTGCACTGTTAGTTTCACGATGTATACGTTTACAGTACAGAAAATACAAGGAAAGCATTTAAACAGTGTCGTTACAATTAGTTTAACATCACGACTGTTCTTTTTGCAAGTGTACCTTCTTACGTGGACAGGTTTATTTCTTCTTATTTGCGTCCATTTTTCCTTCGTTCCATTAAATTGCCTTGCGTTTTCGATGAGTTTTTGTTTTGTCCCTTCAAGACCTACCTGACAATTTAATATTATGAATCTTACATATTAGAATTGTATATCTTATAATGTGAATTGTACATCGTGAAATGATAGTACATTTTAATACACATGGACAGTACGCTCTATTACACAGGGGACGATCTGTTTATGCTTTAGGTATACAGAACAGATAGCCCTTTACGGATGCCACTACTATTACTACCTCAACGCAGTACCAACCTGCCTACGGTCTACATAGCTGTTCACACGCTACTTCTCCGTCAAATTTTCTTACGACTTCCTCCCACCCTATTCGGGAAAGACCTGTTTTTCGTTTGGCCCTGTTTGGTTGACTGACAAGAAAAATGCCATTCTTCATCCGTAGAACGTGTCCTAGCAATCCATCCTTTATCGCATTATACCCCTAGAATGCAGGATCAATCTGAGGTCAACTACAAATCTAGCATATCCTCCGTTTTTGGAGTGCCAACGCCTTAGAACTACACTTGGCCACTGTTATCATCTTAAGGTTGTAATATTCTAATCTTGGATCGCAGGACTTATCTTCGTATCCTTCCTAAGTTTTCTCAGCAGTGAAAAAAACAAACCTTAGCCTTTGCTATATAACTAAAAACACCTTCACTGCACCCACTGTCTTTATCAATGACACTACCTATGTAAAAGAAGCTGTCCACTTGATCAATGTTCTCACTAACACAACATCACCTATTCCACCTTCACTTATTCCTTCATTTCAGCTTGACTGGCACAATGTTATTCAGGCACTAATCACATTAATGTATTTATCTTTTAAACCATACGCGGATAGGACCCTCTGCTAAAATTTTCTGTCAGCTGAATCAAACGCCTGCTCATAATTTATAAATCTGAGGACTCAAGGTGTTTGATGACTCAGATACTTCTCAGTTATTAATATAAGAGTTAAAATTTGGTCGATGCATCTTCTAGCCTTCCTATAACTACACTTTTCTTCCCTTAAAACTTTATCTATTGCACCTATAAGTTTAAAAAGTATCATCATCGTAAGCAATTAGGTTTCCCATAGAAACCTGGCTAATGGCTCTATAACTACCACACTCAATGTCATAACCTCTCTTATGGATGGGTTTGATTAGAGTTATCCTAATATCGCTAAAATTTCCCCTTTTTCAGAAATAGTATTCATAATCTTATTTCTAACCTAAACCACTATATTCAAAATGCTCATTTACCACATTATCAGCTCCTGGTGCTTTGTTATTTTTTAACCCTTTCAGTACTTTCACTAACTCTTTCTCATAAAACAAATTTTTCTTCATATCCAAAGTGTCACAAACGCTTTTCAGTCTTTTCAACGTTTTTTCCTGTAGTTATCGTAGCTTAGCACATTCTCAAAATCCTTTGTCCATCTCTCTTTTACCTCTTTTCTTGTCACTAATTGTTGGCGACGCTCCTATCTTTAACTGAGACAAGTCCAGATTTGACCATTCCCCTCTCAGTTTATTAACATACTAGTTATGTTGTGTTTTCTTTACTAGTCATGTTTTACTATTATATCGTCAGGCTTCAATTCCCAGATCTTTGGTAATTTTATTATCCATAGCGTCCACTTCGCACCGTCTAATTCGCAATTCCCGTGTATTTTAATGCATTCTCCACTTCCTTCGCACCTCTACATTTTAATATGCATCTCTCTTTGTCACATCATATCCATATATCACTCAACAAATTCTTGTACATGCCCCCTCCTCTATTAAATTTAAAGCATTTTCACAAATATTTCTGGTTGTGTTTCTAATTTTCTTCCCGTAGACACCATTAGTGACTTCAACAACTATTTTCTAAAATTATTCCATGCGTCTTCTACATTGTCACATTTAAACTCTTCTATTCAGTATCCAACTAATCCTCGAAGTCTCTCTTAAATTTTTATCCTAAAGTCTACCAACGTCTTAACCTCCCGGAAGATAGTCCACCCTTCCTAAATTTCAGCTTTAAATTAGCCTTAGACAGTACTTGATGGCTTAGACGTACTTTACTTTTAACATCAATAGCTGGACTTATATATACCCTAGTATCTTGTATTGATCGTGCCAGCTTCCAGTTTTTTTTCCCACAATAACTTAATCAATATGGTTAGCTGTCATACCACCTTGTGATACCATGTTAACTCATGAGCTATTTTAAGGCCAAAAACTGTATTGGTTATAACTAGATTCTTGTTCCTACAAAATTGCAGCAGTCTAAATCTAGTATTGTTTTCTTTTCCTATACCAACTTTAATTAGGTTAGGATACAATTAATACCCAGGTATAAACGACCTGGGTATTAAAATTCTCTAGTAAAAATATCATACTTTTACCTGGTGACGCTGTCTATCTGTTCCTATAGCTGTAAGTAAAATTGATCTGAGTTATTTCTATTTCCATCAGTTTGGTGAAACTCCTAATTATTCCTGTTTGAATCGTTATATGTTCGTCAGTCAAATTTTAATATGAAAACTTGAGTTTTATATCGTAGTATGAAAGTTACAGTCTTCATATTTTTAAAATTATTGAAGCGTTTTTTACCTCAGGAAAAGTAATGGTCCCAGAACCAGTGCAGGATAGGGAATAACGTATTTTCTTAAGTCTACACGAAGGGCTTAAGCAGGCTTAGAACAGGACGGCAATAAGCCCAAGGGACCTTCAGACGAATAAAGGCTTTGTGCAATCCTTGGCCTATCTTTGTCACAACATGGTCTCCCAAACTTGGTAATTCTCTTTTATCAATAAGAGTTGCAATCCTGCACAGACAATTCAAGCCTGTAACCTCTGACTCATTATATATATTCATGCCTAAAAACATTATGCCACTGCTAGGGTAACTTACCTAAGAAGAGATTTTTCAGCCCAGAAAAGCCCATCAAAACAAACTCAACTCCAAAGAATGGTCCATTCATCATTTTTTTTTTCAAATTCATCATCAAAAGACAGTCCTTTGCTTAACAATTAATAAAACATTATTCTTTTCTTTAATTTGAACTTGCCTATCGTTAGCCTTTTAACTCTTGACAAATTCAAGATCCTCTACTAGTTTTTTTACCCAAATTTTAGGGAAATACTATTTGGGTAATTTGGCGGCTTCGGAACAGCTAAACCAAAGTACCCAAATCTCTCCTGATCAAGATGAATTGAGCCAAAATCCAAAGGACCAAATCAAAAAACCCTTAGTATGCCATTTCTACCTCCGGGGAATTTGCCAAAACAGTGTGGATTGTCCCAATCCAAAGGATTGGGTCCCAAGCCAAAATCCAAAGGAACAAATCAAAGAAACCTTAGTATGCCGTTTCCACCTCCGGGGAATTTGCCGAAACAGTGTGGATTGTCCCTTCTACACATCTGCACAGGTTTCTATAGGGGAAAATGTGGCAACGATCAATGTATATTGGTGCACAAAGAACCTTGCCAAAAAGTTCTCCTGTGGTCTTTGCTTCGTGAATGACTGTCCTAAAGTGCACCTGCCAGCTAAACGTCGCCTGCATGGGGCAATAAAAACGCACCCGAAGCAGTCAAAAAACGGGTTCCCTGCAAAATCCGAAGTTGGGAAACAAGATATCAGAAAACAGGAGATCGTTTACTGAGAATTATCCCCTTAATGCAGTTGAAACTCACACCTCCGAGGAAAGACAACAGAATACATCCTATAGCTCCCCCTCCCCCTACCGAAGACCGTGGCTACCAGCACCCCCAATAAGATGGCAAGCCATACCATACGGGCCCCGTACCAGATATCAGACTAACTATCCCGCCAGCACACCAAATTATTACTCCCCATTTTCCAACGAGGAACAGATTTTCAACAGCTCATCGAGTCGCTAGTCTAACACAGCCATTCTTGATTTCCACCACCGCTCAATCCCAACTCCAATAAATCAAGCTTTTCTCCATGAAGAACTCCCACCACCTTACAATCAACAAAAAAGTCACCTTTAACAAGTGAAAACACCTGTTGCAACCTTAAAATACAACCCCAAGTATACTCAGCGCTCAGCTCAAAAATGGATGCCGAAAGACACCGAACTCTACACGGTACGACAAAGGATTGTAATAACACGCAAAGCAGAAGTATTCATTTCCCAAAATTCTGCTCGCAAACGTCCGCTCTCTTGGGAATAAAGTTGAAGAGCTGGAAAACCACCCTCATACAAAATGACATTGAAGTGGCTTGCTTGTGCGAAACTTGGTCCGCGTCTGCACACATGCACGGTTTATTTCCGGGTACGATGTGTATCTACTCCCAAGATTAAATAAGGACGGGGCCATTGTGAGTCATGGTGGCGGAGTTGGTTTTCTTTTGCAAGTCTGCAATTCCGAATCGAGCCCTAACTATACCTATCCCTAGGAAACCTGAGCACGAACTTCTGTGGCTTTGGACAAGGCCCTGATACTACCAAAGAAGTATCGTCAATCATTTTTTGGTGTCAGTCTACTACCCCCAAGAGCATCGTTCCAAAAGGAAAAACTCGTACTCTACCTACAGCATTCGTTTGACTACATAAGATCCCAATACCCATACGCTATCATTCAGATCCTGGTGACTTTAATGATTTAAAGGCTAGCTGGCTCTCACTTACGCAAGTTGTTGAAGTCCCAACACGCCCCCGAGGGGGGGGGGGGAAAAGCAGTACTAGACCCTTATCTTTACCAATAATTGAGGAGTTCTATAATCCCCCCTACACTCTCCTCGCTATTGGTATGAGTTACCACCTTACTGTAATATGGAAGCCTAGACAGAAACCCCCTGACAGATCCCAGTCAGTGGTGAAGTACCGCCCACAAGCTCAAGAACAAACTCCAGATTTACACGAGAGTAGTTAGCTAGGAAAAACTGGTCGAAAGAGTCCTTACTATGAAGAACGGTAACAATATGTTTGCAAGAGGTCACTGCTCAGCTTTTCCATGAATATAAAGTAATAATTCCCGAAAAGTCAATCCTGGCAAGTCACAAAATAAGCCGTGGAGTGGACTAAGGAGATTAAGGATCTAATCAAATCGAGAAATGAGCTCTATAAGTTGGGGGGATATCAAGAGTGAGGCTAAAAAATGCGCAATGTCATATGTCTCAAAATAAAGAAATCTAAAAAGGAATTTGGTGGTCAAGTGGTTAACAAGGCTTTGGAAGTCTAAACACCCTCTAGAATTCACACAAAGGTCCAAGAGATTATGGGAACGGACAGCAAAAGCAGCTGGACAATCTACGGCCTCTGAATCGGTGAAACCTCTGAGGGCTGATATGATCAAACGCACATTTTCCAAATATTTCGTCGCACACACCAACCTCTTTTGACGAAGATACCTGAAAAATGGACCCATTGAACAATTATTCGATCATTCGCCCCCATGAAGTATGCGAGGAAGCTCAAACGCCTGGACCTCAGGAGAGTAATTACCCTCTAGAAATTCCTAATTGAGTTGATAGCTCATTGCTCTGAGGAGCTTAGTCCTATTTTTTGGCTGACTGTTTAAAATCAATGTCTAATAGAGTAGTACATTCCTCGGATTGCTTTCAGAGACAGCCTGTATAACTCCCATCCTAAAATAATAAAAAACCCCTCTCCTCCTAACGATTGCGCCCGGATTTCAAAAACCCCGTGCCTTTTCTAGCAGTGTTTGAAGGCTTTATCTGTGAATATTTATATGGAGATATTGAAGCTAATTTAGACCCCTCGACAATTGGGTTTCAGGCCTGGACATAATACTACCCACTAATCCTTGTATGTATTTCTTGACGATCTGATGCAAACATACTCGAGGAAGGAAGAGACCATACGCAGAAGAATGCTTCTCAGCGATATATAAAGGCGTTTTGAACAGCATCCCAAACACTGATAGCTATTAACCGAGCTAAAGAAATGGAGTGATCGGACAGTTTCTGTGAGAATGGTTACAAGCTTCCTGCACAATCAAAACCAATGTGTTTCACTCACGCAGGATGAAGCATCCGAATTCCAAGAAATTTGGTGTCGGAGCACCCCAAAGGGACAAAATTAGGATACTTTTTGATTGTTTTTAAAAACCGCTGTCCTAAACACATATACAAAGTCCTCTACAAGTTTGTTGACGACCTGTCAAGCATAATAATTCCGCACATTAGGCGAGAATAGCAGATGTAAAATCACCACCTCCATCAATATTTTTCCAGTCTAAAGCATAATCCTTGAAGATGTAATGTTTACAGTTAGTGAAACCAAGAGTTAAGATTTCTACGTGTTAGCTTTTTTAAAATCTGCAATTCCGTCCCAGGAAAGACACTGTACTTATAACTAAAGATGAAATAAAAATCCTAGGAGGTAATTTTTCCAAAACACGCAACCTGAAATGGATCACAATCATCAGCTGCGACCTCGTAACAAGCAGCTCCCTATACCGAAATCCTTTGCTTGCTAACAAAGCAAAAATCAATATACAAATTTCATTATGCGCAAGTCTATACGGTATGATGTCGAGCGCGAACCAAGAGTATGCTGTCCACTGTTTGGCACCCAGGTCTATCCAAACTGAAAAATTCTTGACAAAATATCTCAGAAGCGGGCGTGCCAAATAATGCTTGGGGAAATATACATCCTCTGAGGACAAAAAGAAAAAGCAGCAAACTGAGCTTCCAGAAACTATCTGAAAGGCAAGCACGATCTCACCGAAAAATACGTTTCGGAAAAAAATGCTAAAAGCTCTGATGTCCATAAAAGAACAAAATATAACGGAGTTCACAGGAACTCACTAGACAAAACGGCCCAAAAACACATGAGAGGAGCCCTCAAAACTTCGTCGTGCCAACTCCTTTGTCCCCCACCCCGAAAGGCATCAAAAAGGTACATCTATCACAACGTTTGCGTCCAACACTTAGTGAACAACTAACATGCAGGCACCACTTAGTTGAAACATCCCGAAATCTATCCTAACAGTTGTGGAAAAGTTCATTTATTTTTTTTTATATTTATTTTATCTGCAACATACAGTCTTCCGATATTTCTTGTTGCTTGACGTCCGGTGCAATCGCTATAAGTATATGGAAATAAAGAGTATATTAATTATATATATTTGCAAAATATCAGGAAATAGCTGAGGGTATCAAGTTGAAACTTCCAGGTAATGTTGAGGGAATGGCCAAGTACTAAGCCAAAAGAAAGCGAGTGCCACCCGACAACTGAATATGACAAAGCTATCCAAATTTACACCACTTTCGAAATAAAGGCATTTTTATGTGGATCCCATATGACAGTCAATACTCCAAAGACTTCCCTATACCTAATCTGGTTTGGATTGCCTAACGGGGTGGTCAATATCCAAATTTCCATTATCCGCAGTCTATACAGTGTATGTATTTCCGATCGCAAACCAGAGTATGCTTGTCACCGTTTGGCAACCCAGGTCTATCCAAACTGCAAAATATCTGTGAAAATATTCAGAAGCGGGCGTGCCAAATACAAGCTTGGGGCAAATTATACATCCTCTGAGGACAGCCAGCCTAGAAACTGAGGCTTCAGAAACTATCTGAAAGGCGCCACGATCTCACGATGCGTTTTCGGAAAAAAATGCCTAAGCTCGATGTCCATCGCAAAATATTACCGGATTTCCCAGGAATCACAGACATTCGGCCAAAAAACACATAGAGGAGCCCCCCCCCTCATTTCGTCGTTGCCACTCCTTATGTCCCCCACCCCGAAAGGCATCAAAAAGGTAACCTATCATCGTTTGTTTCCATACTTCGTGACTACCACTTAATGAGGAACTAGTTGAAAAACACAGGAAATCTAAAAGTTGTGGAAAGTTCATTTATTTTTATATTTATTTATCTGATCTCATGTCCCTTCTTATATTTTCTTGTTGCTTGACGTCCGGTGCTAGCTATAAGCTATTATTGGAAATAAGGAGTTGATTTATTATTATTATTATATTTTCAAAATATCATGAATAGCTGAGGGTATCAAGTTGAAACTTAGTCCCCTCTACTCTAATGCTGACTGTGTATCACTTCTCACTTTTCTTCTAAGCCAAAGAAAACTGGTGCACTTCCCGAACTGAATGACAAAGCTCTATTAAAGATCTTACTTAACACTTTTAAAGGAATTCTCTTATAGTGGATGTTGCCAGTCTTCCTAAGACACTATTTTTAATCTGGTTTTGGGATGCAAGACGGGTGGTCAAAAAGACGTTTCTTCTAAAATTAGCCTCAGAGTAATCAACAGGGTATTACATTTTGGAACTTTCAATAAATTTTCAGCTGAGTAAACCTAAATTAATATATGTGAGGAGTATTGGAGGAGAGTGCTGAACTAAATCACAAGACACAATGTGTCAAAAGACACTCAGTAAATATCTCCTTCGACATCAAGTTTGCTCTTCACCAGCGTTGCTATAAATATCATCCTCATAGTCACAGAATAAGGATGGGAAACGAGTTTTATAGGTAGAGAACTAATGACCTCCCAAGTAATGTTAAGATCATTTCTGCCGGGGCAGAGAATTAGTTTTGATAATAGAGTGACTTTGCCTTCCTGCACAAATAACCACAAATGTTCCTGTCAATTTTGAATCGAGTTAGTAAAACAGAATTGACTGAAAAGCTTATTGGACTATGATCTTTCCAGAGATTTATTTGTCCTTCTCCCACAATTTTTACAAGATTGAGATGTCATCTATGGGCTCAAAGGAACAATTTTTTTTTTTTAACCTATGATCATAAGATGGCGATCTTAGTCACCCAATCTTTTGTGGGACCAATTGTGGTCTCACAAAAGAACTCAAATAAATAATTCAAAAAAGTTAAATTC
This sequence comes from Artemia sinica, assembly GCA_027921565.1. Classification (NCBI taxonomy): domain Eukaryota; kingdom Metazoa; phylum Arthropoda; class Branchiopoda; order Anostraca; family Artemiidae; genus Artemia; species Artemia sinica. The sequence goes on from CM051258.1 coordinate 18,650,827, forward strand.
ATCATCGAACCTCTGTCAATTTTGATCCAACAACAGATAACTCCACGAAGTTTGAGGTTCATAAAGTATTCCCCCCCTTGATCTTATTGATGACATATTAAAGGCAAACAATGCTTCTTGGTTTGAAAATCAGAACTGAAAAATCTTGTCCTGATTATTACAAGTGGAATTGAGCGAAATGACCCAAAAAAAATTATAGAGCAAAAGAACTAGTATTTCATTGTTTGCATTTTATCATGTGTGTAGATTAATCGTCAACTTCTATTCCGAAGCTGAATGTTTGTTGATACCGACTTTAAGCAGACGAAATATTTTCAGTTAAGTTTGACTTAGAGCACCCATATTATTTCTCATAATATTTATGTCTTTAGTTTCCTCTTTTTTTTAGAAATGGATACATACAGCGAAGAACCTTATGAAGTGACGTCCTCTGATGAATCTGACCCCGGAAAAATGCCCTCAGAGAGCTGCATTGAAAATGTAAAGGCGAAAAATCACGCCAGTAGTAAAGAACCATCACAGCCTGAGGAAGTTGTATTGGAATCCTTTGGTTCACGGTGGAAAGAAATGTCACTTATGCTTTTTTTTTTTTTTTTTTTAGAAAAAAGCTGAGATCGAGTCTTCAGGAAGCACCCACATTTGTAAAATTTGCAGTGAAATCCTTTTCCCTCCGCATTTCAATTTCAAATCATATGAAAGGTCATGATGAAATAGAAATTCAGCAATGTCAGTTTTACCGTTCAAAATTCAAGAAAACGCCTAATCTTGATTGTCGTTTTCCGAACTCAAAAGGGACAAGAGATAGATCTTATGAGTGCACTATCTGCAAAAGGACATATACCATTCGTAATCATTTTTAAATCATATACGACGGCACAGTCAGGTTTTGCGTGCGACGGCACTCAATGGCAATCTGCAAGTGATTCTACAAATCAATAGAGGTTTGACCTATGATAATTTAAATAAATGTGCTACATGTGAGAAAACTTACAAATACTGCACAGGTCTTTCATGGCACTTGAAATTAACCCAGAACATAAAGATACTGAACCTACAAGTAATTCAGAACCAGTAACTAATAACATCGTTAGAGAAAGTAATTTTAATGAGTGCGGTATTTGCAAAAAGACATACGTCAACCGTAGATCACTCTTACGTCACCTGCGAAGGCACGGTCGGAGTAGAAATACTGTGTCACATATGTGGCTTAGGTTTTCTTAGAGATATTGACCTTAAAATGCATATACAAAGACATACTGGCGATAAAAATTTCACGTGCGACAAATGCGGAAAGAATTTCTATAGCATTTCTCTTTTGAATCAGCATTTGAAAAAGCATGCTACAGAAGAGATTGGACAGACACCAGAAAAATTGTTTGAGTGTGACATCTGCCACTCAAAATTTAGAACAAAGCAGGTTTACTCAAGACATATGAAAAAGCACACTGAGGGGAAAACACACGAGTGTGGTATTTGTCAAAGAAAAATTTTACACAAAGCCCAGGTTAACTGATCATATGAGGACTCATACAGGAGAAAAACCATATGAATGCAAGATATGCAACAATACCTTTGCACAAAGGCCGGCTTTAACATCCCATATTAAATGTCACAGTGACAAAAGACCCTATAGCTGTGAACTTTGCACCAAAAAACATTTAAGTATAAAAAAATTCCGATTAATGATCATATAAATACTCATACTGGTAATAGACCTCATGAATGCAAGCAGTGTGACATGCGTTTTTTTCGAAGAAGAGGTCTTGGAAAACATGTCGAACGAGTCCATACGAGAATCGAGAAGAAAAGAAATTCCGAGAGAAGAAGTACAGGCTGTAACATATGCAACGAAAGTTTCGCTGTTTTCTGCATATCGTGATAAGCATGTGGCTTTACATGCTAATCCTAACCCTTTCAGCTGCGAGTTCTGCAGCAAGAGTTTCAACTATAAGAAAAACATGGTAGCCCATGTACAGCGAATGCATCCCAGTTGCAATCCATTTAGATGTAAGCTGTGTAGTAAGACTTATGATACCATTAGGAAAATTGATGTACACATAAACTCTCGTGCTTGTGTAAAAAATGACAAATCTCATAAAAATTCGAAAAATCAAGGCAAATCCATCGAGGTAGACGGCAATACAAATGTTGAGAATCTATTTATATGTAATGTTTGCGACGAGGATTTGAATCAGTTGAGAAAATTCAAGATCATTTTAACTCTTCCCACAAGCCTTCTAAGTAGGAATCAAACTATAAGTCTTCTTGAAAAAAGACTTCTTTTGTTGTTTATATTTGGCCAAAAAGTGATAGCCTGTTTTCACATTAAATAAACTGAAATTGGTAAAAAGGACGAATAAATAATTACTCCTTAAGTGACAAGTTACAGAATAGGATATTGTTTGAAGATAAATATTGTACGTCTATTTTTTTGTGTATTTGGGATCTATATCCTCCTGTTGTTCTAGATCATGAAATGTAAGGAATTGGATGATTATGTCTTATGTACAAACCTAGGATTCAGCGTGGTTTGCTTAGAATTTTTAATTGGCTCATTCTTCTTGTTATACGAGAAATATGCTTTTTTTTACTTTCCATATTGATATATAATTCAAAATTAGTTAAAAAAATGTTTACTTCGGAATTTTGGTTGGAAAAAATGCTCAAAAATGAGGGTAATTATTCATGTGAACAGAATTCAGACTTTTCCATCGAAATTCCGAAAAACTCAAGGTATATTTTTCAGTTTTTGACATTCAAGAGCAATTTAACCCTTCTCATGAGCTTCTTGAGTAGAAATTGCTCATGGTAAAAAAAAAAAGGAGAAATACAATGTGTTATACTTTTATTTCAACTAAAAATTTTGTAGCTCTTCTCCATAAAAGCAACCATGCCTTTAGGCTTTTTTTTCTTTTTTGCTCTCCAGCCATATCTACATATTTTTGAACGTTTCAAAAAGTAACACAAACTTCTTATATAACCCTAGCCCAAAGGTTGGTAAAGCGTGGCTCTAAAGCCGCATGGCTCTAACTCGTTTAGTGCGGCTCTGACACAACTATCCACGGAAGGTGCAATTATATTTTTTGTAAAAAAAAAAACTTGGTTAAAAAAATACACATTATTTTGATAAATTAATATTCTTTTATATATCTAGAACATGCATGACTTTTGGCTTAAATTAAAAGACAGATAGGTAATTTTTTATCCTGTTGTAAAAATAGGTCAAGAACGTCGAGTTTAAATTTTATTAGTTTTCGTAAATGTAAACACAAACCATGTTGAAGCTACCGGCTGAAATTGTTTGAATGTTTTTCTGCTTACGTGGATGTGATTCAAAGGTACCACAAGTATGCGTGCGTAGGATTTTTCTAAACTAGTGGGAGAACAAATTTGCATCAAAGACAAGCAGTTGTAAGTATGAACAGGTATGTCCATTGTTTCCAGATTGGCAAATTTTCCGCCAGACTTGCATCTGAATATCTACTTTCTTTGTTTACAAAAATGGAAACAGCTCTCACTGAATTTTTTCTCGTGGGCTGATTCGAACAATTTAACACTGAATTACAGTAAGACAAATTATGTATTATTTTCTAGAACATCGTCTATTAAAACTGATCTAAAATTAAAAGTAGTTGTTAATATTATAAATAGAGTAAAAACCAGAAGATATCTTGGATTGGGAGTTGATGAGAATCTTTCGTGGAAAGAATATTCAAAATTAGTACGCAATAAACTTTCAAGGTCCCTCGGAGTCCATCCGCCGTCTTAAATTTCGTTTCCCTAAAAAAAATCCTGAAAATGATTTATCATTCTATTTTTCATCTCCGTTTCTTTTACGGGTGCTCCATATGGGCAAGTAACTTCATTTCTTCATTTCTCAAATTCTATCACTTGTTCAAGACACAGATGATATCAGTCTTCATTTGAATATACCAAGATATTTGATATATCCAAGACTCGATATTTCCAGATTGGAATTTTTGTTTCAAGTATTTCAATAACCTCCTTCCATCTTCATTTCAAAATCTGTTTACATTAAATCAAGATTTACACATTTACTACACACGTCATTCCTTTGACATAGTCAAAGAAGCACCCTCTACGAAAAGAGCTTCTTTTTTGATTAGATTCTTTTGCACCAACTATTTGGAATTCACTCCCCTTAGACATCCGGAATTCAAACAATCTTATATCCTTCAAGCGAGCAGCGAAGGGTCATTACGGAAAAAGTGTTTAGTGATGTCCTCCTCCAGGTCTGTTTTTTTCTCCCCTTTTTTATTTTCCCCTTTTTACTCGTTCCCTATTGCTTTGTCTCTCTTCTTCTTTTTTTACTTTTAAAGTTGAAGCCATAGGTTGATTTATTTACTGGTTTACTTTTTCCCCCTCTTTTTTTTCTTCTTCTTTGATACGCTCATTTAATTTGTTGTTTCTGTTTGTTTTTAACCAATATTAGTTAATGTCCAGCCCTAGCCAAGCATTTTTTTATGCTTTTCTGGCAGGAATGTTATGTAAGTAATGTATTTTGTTTTTAAATAAAGATAAATGAAACTGAAACTTAATCATAAACTACATGAGTAAGGAAACTTTATTGTTTTTATATTAGAAGAAGTGACAACAATAGATTCGTTTTCACTCAGGATTTTGGAGGGTAAACATTGTTTCACTTTTCGAGCCTGCTCGGAAAATAATTCTCTTATTGATAAGTACCTTTTTTAAAACAATAATTTTGGATACGATGAAGCATTTCTCAGTAGGTTTCAGGAATTTAAAAACAGCTGAGCAACTTAAGCATTTGTCAAAACCCTCTTAATAATACACTGTAAAAAAAATTAATTTTCAACAAAATGTTTTGCTTGAATTCAAAGCAGTAAAAAAAAAAAAAATTAATTTTTCTTTAGAATTGTGACTTGCTTATGAATTCCAGCAAACTATTAAAATTATTAAGACTTCTGTACTTTTCAGTAAAAAAAAAATGTATTTTTTCCATGCAAATAGGTTATATTAATCAAAATTGTTTTGGACTTCAACAGTAGAATGAAATTTCTTGAATATCATATTTAATTTGACTATGGGACCATTGAAAGTAAATCTGTTCAGTATAAATTCAAATCAAATGCTGGAATATAACAAAAAGGCTGATGCTAATTGTCTTTTTAAGTTTAAAAAGTTAAAAAAAAAAATGGGATTTAAATGAAGGGTCATTTAGCGAACAAATTTCCTGTCATAAAGTACCTGATAACAAACTATAATTAAGAATTTTAGGATGAGTGCTCTCGGAGGGGAGGGGGAGTCTACAGGGAAAATTTTCTAGGAGGGGGGATTTGCTGACATGATTTAAAAAACGGTCAGAAATTAAAATATTATAGCTAGTTTTTTCCTATTGAAATTAATTGGTAGTGTCATGACACTCATGACATGACACGTTGTTCAGACTCCAAATATATAAATTTCTTTACGTTTAATATTACCCACCAAAGGCTACAAGCTTCAGAAGAAAAGGGGATTTTGATGGATTAAGGGATTTGAAAACAGGGAGCCTGATTTCCAAAAAGGGAGAAAAAACCTCAAAAAGTTAATGAATCTTAGTTTAAATCAGACTTTCAGATTCAGCCTATCAGTGTATCACTGTGGAGGTTTTGACCTCCTATCTGCAAAAATGTGGAATTGTGCGTTTTTGCCAGAAGACAGCACGGATGCTTTTTTATTCGCTTTTTGTTCTAGTGTCCTTTTTTAAGTGGCCGTAAAGGTTGGAGGGTAACTAAACCGCCTTCCATGACACAATTTGTCTCTTATTTTGTTTTCGAATGTTATGATTTGAGATAAATTTGACAAAAAAAACTCCATCAATTTCAAGCGAATAATATTCTACCTAGACGGACGAAGTAGATTTAATGAGGAGACGTTGAAACGACGAAGTGAGGATTTTGGCTAGGAGACATGCAGTTCCAAGCGAGAAGGCAGTGTAACAGTCAGTGCTTTTGGGAAAGTCTGATAGTAAGTATTCATTTTAGTTTATTAATATTGATAACTCGTGTCTTAACGTTTCCAAAATGTTTAATAGAACGTATTTTTGTAAAATAAAAAGAAGTTTTCTTGGTTCCAATGTAGTGGCTCGCCCCTCCTGGAGGAAACTACTACTACTACTAACAACTCATCGCAGCACCAAGCCGCCTGAGGCTAACACAGCTACGCACGCTCCTCCTCCACCCCAATCTATTCAAAGCCTCCCTTTTTACACCCGCCCACGAAGTTCCCATTTCCTTTAAATCTTTCTTTATGATGTCCTCCCACCCCAGACGGCGACGACCTGCTTTCCGTTTAGCCCTAGATGGTTGGCCGAAAAGAACAATCTTCGGCAATCTGTCATCCTTCATCCGCACAACATGCCCTAACCACCTCAACCTTTCTTTCATTATAGACCTAGAAAGCGGTATTGAACCACATTTTTCGTATAGCCTATTGTTTGAAATACGGTCAGTCAGCCGGGTACCCAGAACAATCCTTAAGCAATTTCTCTGGAAAACATCTAGCAAATCTTCATCCGCTTTTCGGGAGCGTCCATGCTTCAGAGCCATATTTGGCCACTGTCATCACTGTAGCTTCTAATATTCTAATCTTGGTTTGCAGACTTATCTTCCTATTCTTCCAGACTTTTTTTAACTGTGAAAAAACACCCTGAGCCTTGGCTATTCTATTTTTAACATCTTCACTGCTCCCACCATCTTTACTAATAATACTACCAAGGTAAGTGAAGCTGCCCACCTGATCAATCTTTTCATTACCCAACGTCACCTTTTCATCTTCACTTATTCCTAGCCTTAGTGACTTAGTCTTCCTAACATTAATTTTCAAACCAATACTAGCACCCTGAACTCGCAAAACCTCTAAAACTTCATTCATTTTGCTCACACTTTCATCTAGGGTGCTTAAATCATCAGCATAATCCAAGTCCAGGAGACTTTTTCTTCCCCATTTGATTCCGTGGGTCTCCCATTGCCTTTCCTGTGCTCCTTAAAACAAAGTCCATCAAAATAATCCATATAAAGGGGGATAGAACACAACCTGCTTAACTCCTGATTTAATACAAAACCAGCTGCTAACCTCATTTCCTACCTTAACCGCAGCAGTGTTATTCTCGTACATAGCACTAATCACTTTAATGTATTTGTCTGGTATACCATACAAGGATAAAACTTTTACTAAAGCTCCTCTATCAACAGAATCGAACGCTTGCTCATAATCTATAAAACTGAGGACCAAAGGTGTTTGAAAACTTAGGCACTTCTCAATTATTAGCCTAAGAGTGAAAATTTGGTCAACACATCCTCTACCTTTTCAAAAACCGCACTGCTCTTCTCTTAAAACTTTGTCTACGGCATCTCTCAGTCTAAAAAGTATCATATTACTAAGCAATTTGCTACCTACAGAGACCAGACTAATGCCTCGATAATTACCACACTCACTTTTTATCACCTTTGTTATAAAGTGGCTTAATTAAGGTTTTCCTAAAATCGTTAGGTACTTCCCCTTTTTTCAAAAATCATATTCATAATCTTCAATAACTTATTTCTAACCTCAGAGGCACCATATTTAAGAAACTCATTTACCACCCTATCAGCACCTGGAGCCTTATTATTCTTTAATCCTTTAGTACTGTTGCTAATTCCTCCTCACAAAACAAATCTTCCTTCACATCCAAGGTATCATAAACTTTTTCATTTTCCTCTATATTTTTTTCCTGCAACTCTATCTCGGTTAAGCAAGTTCTCAAAATGTTCGGCCCATCTCGCTTCAGCTTTTTTTTAACTACTTCTCAATTTGTTTACGTGCCAGTACATCTTTTACTATTATGCCGTCTACTGCATCTTCTATAATCCTTGGCAATTTTATCCATTCCTCCACTTCACACCTCCTTAGTGTCATATTTCATTGCTTTCTCCATTTTCCTTTACATTTCTTTGATCACGGCGGGCGATCTATCACTCAGAGAATTCTTGTAAACAGAGTCTTCGCTCCTTTCGATTAAACATAAAGCTTTTTCACTAATAGTCTTAGCTGTTGCGTTCTAGCTTTCTTCTACTACGCCTTATCGCAATTGCCACCCCATTGCTATCTTTAACTGGGACAAGTCCGGATTAACTACTACCTCTCAATTTGTTAACGTGCCAGTACAATATTTACTATTATGCCGTCTAGCTGCATCTTCTAAATCCTTGCAATTTTATCCATGGCCTCCACTTCACACCTCCTTAGTTCATATTTCAATGCTTTCTCCATTTTCTTTACATTTCTTTTGATTCACGCGATCTATCACTCAGATAATTCTTGTACAAGTCCTTCCTCCTTTCTATTAAACATAAAGCTTTTTCACTAATATTCTTAGCTGCAGTTCTAGCTTTCTTCCCTAATACACCTTCAGCAACTTCACAAATTATTTTTCTAAATTATTCCAACCATCTTCCACATTATAAAATTTTAAACTCAAGTTTAGTATTCAACTGTTCCTCCAAAGTTTCGCTCTCAAATTCTCATCCTGGAGTCTACTAACATCATAACTTCCCGGGAGGTAATTACCCTTCCGATATTTCAGCTTTAAAGTAACCATTGACACTACTAGATGGTGATCTTTACTTTTAACATCAATAACAGCACTCCTGTATACCCTAGTATCTTGTATTGATCCTGCCAGTCTTCGATGCTGATTTGTGGTAGTTTCACGCTTGGTAGATTATATGATTTTATTTTTTGCTCATTTTGGTTTAATGAAGTTCCTTTACTTTTCTTTGAAAAACTTATTTTGTGGAAAAACAAATTAATTAATTTCTGTTCGTTTTATGTTGACATAGTCTTTTCAGGGAAAAAGAAAATAACACTTTAAATCTTTTTTTAAAGACTTTATAGTTTTGGCCTGCTTTTTGTATGCTGGAGAAAAATGCTATTTATATGCAAGCACCATAGAAAACAAATCAGTTTTCTTTAGTATGCATTTGCTTTTTATGCTACTATATGGCTCATTTTTCACTGTCATTTTCACTTTATTTGAGAAAATTGGCTCCAATTCCCCCCTCCAGGATTTTGATGAAATTACGCCACTGCATGCTATGCTCGCATCAGAGTCAAACAGTTCGTGGTAACAAACTGAAAGCAAGGAGTGACCCGGCTCAATTGTAACCGAAATTCTAAAATACGGAATTTTGATACCAATTTATACATCAAAAAGAATGAGATTTTTTATGCTGATTTCACATATATAAGTTTCATCGAGTGTAGCTTTGAGGATGACTTAATCCCGCACAGTTCCCGAAGAAGCAGTAGTAATGCCATAATACATTCAAAGTCGTGCCCTTTCACCTAGGATTTTAAAGTCATCCCTAGGAAATGAACATGGCTTTTAAAGTCATCCCTAGGGAAATTAACATTGGTTATGTTTGATGTTTTTTATGTTTGATGGTTATGTTGTTTGATGGTTTTTTGTATTGTTTGTTGGTTATGTTTGTTGGATGATTTTTTTTGTTGTTTATGATGGTTATGCTGTTTCATGTTTTGGTTATGTTGTTTGATGATTGTTGGTTATGTTATGTTGATGTTTGTTGATTGTTGCTTATGTTTGATGGTTATGTTTGTTTCTTGGTTATGTTATGCTGGTTGTTGTTTGATGGTTATGTGGGTTATGTTGTTTTAGTTATGTTATGTTGATGTTTGTTGGTTGTTGTTTTGTTGGTTTTGTGATTTGATGGTTATGTTGGTTATGTTGATGGTTATGCTATGTTGATGTTTGTTGGTTATGGTATTTGCTGGTTGTGTTGTTTGCTGGTTATGTTTGTTGGTTGTTGTTTGTTGGTTATGTTTGTTGGTTGTTGTTTGTTGGTTATGTGGTTTGATGTTTATGTTGTTTGTTGGTTATGTTGTTTGATGTTTGTTGGTTATTTTTGATGAGTTATGGTTATGGATATGGTTATGTTTGTTGATGTTTCTTGGTAATGTGGTTTGATGGTTATGTTGTTGGATGTTTGTTGGATGTTGGTTGATTTTTTGTTTCCTTTGATATATTTGAAAATAAATGCTGTTACTAGGCAAAATTCCGCGTTGCTTCTGGACAAATCATGTCCAAAAATACCTCCCCAGGGGCTAGAAACTATTTTATTGATCGAAAGTCAGTTTTCTTTGTGGAAGTGGGACAGTCAACATCAAAATGGATGCTTATACATTATTGAATATTGAAAGTGTTGACGAAACGGGACCTAAAGCGCCGAAGGAGGCAGTGGAAATTATAAGGGGTTCCCGAATAACCCTAGAATGGGACAAGATGTATAATCGATATGTTATATCATTAAGCAAATTCCAAGTCTGAAGAACAAACGTGCTTTGCGGCTAAGGTGAATATAGCGCATATACAGAAACTACAAGATGGATTAAATGCGCTGGTGAAATATATTGAAGAGAATAGCTTATAGAAAACGGTTATTCTGTATTTGGTAGTGAGAGTGTTAAAATTGATAGATTTGAGAATCAGAAAATCTTACGTAATCAAGTAAGATCAGGCCAATGGTTAGTTGTAGATGATGACTTTCTTGGAATTATCTCTTGAAAGAAAAAATATTATCTCGAGAAATGCTTAACGATATATTGGGAACTGTAATGGGAACTGATTTGCCATCGTTGGACCACTATATGAAACTTTGTCGTCGTGATCCCCAAGCCTTAACTCAATTTATAGATATATTAATTGAGACAAAATGAATATTGTGGTTTTGCTCTTAACCACTACTTGGACGGCCATTGTAACGCTCCTAGGAGACGTTTTTCTTGTTTGAGAGTCAGTTTGTTCCGGAAGTGGAGCAGTCAACATCGAAAAATGTTCTACACATGTCCATTATGCTTATATACTTTGGGCAGCTGGTCATCTTGTGAGAATTGTACTTTTGCTGATGACTATAATGAAAAGTGTAAATTATGCAATCCATGTAAATTGCATAGATGAAATACAGTGCAAATTAAAGACTGTAATTCTTGTCTAGAAGAGATTTGTGACTTCTCATAATAAAGGATTCTTATGCTCCAATTGTCACTATGCTAAATGCGATCAATGGGAAAATACTTACCCTGGCATCATCCGAAAAACCCTGGAGCGTGAGTTCAGTTTATTTTTTTAAGAGACTGGTATCGTCGCGGCTTTAAACTGTTTTGGAAGAAGAACCTGGTCTACGCTTCATTGCTGGAATTATAAAATAATCTGATTTCTACGATATCGCTGTGAAGATACTGGTTACTGCTGCTACCAACAACTCATCGCAGCACCAAGCCACCTAAGGCCAACACAGCTACGCTTGCTCCCCTCCATCCCAATCTATTCAAAGCCTTTTTACACCCGTCCACGAAGTTCTCATTTCCTTTAAATCTTTCTTTATGATATCCTTCCACCTTAGATGAGGACGACCTGCTTTCCGTTTAGCTCCAGACGGTTGGCCGAAAAGAATAATCTTCAGCAATCTGTCATCCTTCATCCGCACAACGTGCCCTAGCCACCTTAACCTTTCTTTCATTATAGCCCTAGAGTGTGATATTGAACACATTTTTCGTATAGCCTGCTGTTTGAAATACGGCCAGTCAGCCCGGTACCAAGAACAATCCTTAAGCAATATCCTCTGGAAAACGTCTAGCAAAATCTTCATAATCTGATTTCTTACGACATCGCTGTGAAGATACTGGTTACTGCTGCTACTACCAATAACTCACCGCAGCACCAAGCCACCTAAGGCCAACACAGCTACGCATGCTCCCCTCCATCCCAATCTATTCAAAGCCTTTTTACACCCGTCCACGAAGTTCTCATTTCCTTTAAATCTTTCTTTATGATATCCTTCCACCTTAGATGAGGACGACCTGCTTCCGTTTAGCTCCAGACGGTTGGCCGAAAAGAATAATCTTTAGCAATCTGTCATCCTTCATCCGCACAACGTGCCCTAGCCACCTTAACCTTTCTTTCATTATAGCCCTATGAGAGTGATATTGAACACATTTTTCGTATAGCCTGCTGTTTGAAATACGGCCAGTCAGCCCGGTACCAAGAACAATCCTTAAGCATTATCTCTGGAAAACGTCTAGCAAATCTTCATCCGATTTTCTGAGCGCCCATGCTTCAGAGCCATATTTGACCGCTGTCATCACTGTAGCTTCTAATATTCTAATCTTGGTTTGCAGGCTAATCCTCCTGTTCTTCCAAACATTTTTTAAGTGTGAAAAAAACACCCTGAGCCTTGGCTATTCTACTTTTAACATCTTCGCTCCCCACCATCTTTACTAATAATACTACCAAGGTAAGTGAAGCTGCCAACCTGATCAATCTTTTCATTACCCAATGTCACCTTTTCATCTTCACTTATTCCTAGCCTTAGTGACTTAGTCTTCTTAACATTAATTTTCAAACCTATTCTAGCACCTGAACTCGCAAAACCTCTAAAACTTCATTCTTTTGCTCACACTTTCATCTAGGATGCTTAAGTCATCAGAATAATCTAAGTCCAGGGGACTTTTTCCTCCCCATGTGATTCCGTGGTCTCTCATTGCCTTTCCTGTGCTCCTTAAGACAAAGTCAATCAAAATAATCTATATAAAGTAGGATAGAATAACAACCCTGCTTAACTCCTGACTTAACACAAAACCAGCTCCTAACCTCTTTTTTCCTACCTTAACCGCAGCATTGTTATTCTCGTACATAGGACTAATCACTTTAATGTTTCTGTCTGGTATACCATACAAGGATAAAACCTTTACTAAAAACTCTTCTATCAACACAATCGAATGCTTGCTCATATTCTATAAAATTGAGGACCAAAGATATTTGACAACTCAGGCACATCTCAATTTTTACCCTAAGAGTGAAAAATTTGGTCGACACATCCTCTAACTTTGTAAAACTACACTGTTTTTCTCTTAAAACTTTGTCTACAGCATCTCTCAGTCTAAAAAGTATCATATTACTAAGTAATTTACTACCTACAGAGACCAGACTAATGCCTCGATAATTACCACATTCACTTTTATCACCTTTTTTATAAAGTGGCTTAATTAAGGTTTGCCTAAAATTGTTAGGGTACTTCCCCTTTTTTCAAAAATCATATTCATAATCTTCAGTAACTTATTTTTAAACCTCAGAGCCACCATATTTAAGATACTTATTTACCACCCTTATCAGCACCTGGAGCCTTCTTATTTTTTATTCCGTTTAGTACTCTCACTAATTCTTCCTCACAAAACAAAATGTTCCTTCACATCCAAGATATCACAAACTTTTTTCATTTTCCTCTATATCTTTTCCTGCAACTCTATCTCGGTTTAAGCAAATACTCAAAATGTTCAGCTCATCTCTCTCTAGTTCTTTCCTTATCGCTAATTGTGGCCCCATTCCTATCTTAACTGGGCCAAGTCCGGATTGACTACTCCCTCTCAATTTGTTAACATGCCAGGACAATATTTTACTATGTGACCGTCTAGCTGCATTTTGCAGATCCTCGGCAATTTTATCCATAGCCTCCACTTCAAACCTCCTTAGTTCATATTCAAATGCTTTCTCCACTTTTTTTTACATTCCTTTTTTTTCATATGACCTATCACTCAGATAATGTTTGTACATTTTTTTTTCTCCTTTCTATGAAACATAAAGCTTTTTCACTAGTATTCTTAGCTGCAGTTCTAGCTCTCTTCCCTAAGACACCTTCAGCAACCTCAAACATTATTTTTCGAAAAATTATTCCAACCATCTTCCACATTATCAACTTTTAAACTCTCAAGTTTAGTATTCAACTGTTCCTGGAAAGTTTCTCTCAAATTCTCATCCTGGAGTCTACCAACATGATAACTTCCCGGGAGGTAGTTACCCTTACGATATTTCAGTTTTAAATTAACCCTTGACACTACTAGATGGTGATCTTTACTTTTAACATCAATAACAGCACTCCTATGTATCCGAATATCTTGTATTGGTTTACTATAACTTCGGTTTACTATAACATAATCAATAGGGTTTTGCTGTCTTACCATCACGTCAATACCATGTTAACTTATGTGTCATTTTATGACCAAACACGTATTGGTGATAACTAGATTGTTATAACCTAAGAATTGTATAAGTCTGTATCGATTACTGTTTTGTTTTCCTACACCAAGTTTACTTAGGCTAGGATACCATCTATCCCTATTTCTACCGACCTGGGCGTTAAAATCTCGTAGTAAAAAAACGTATTATTTCTACCTGGGACCCTGTCTTTTTGCTCCTTTAACTGTAAGTAAAATTCATCTGAGTCCCTACTATCTCCGTCTTATTCAGTCGGTTCTATAGGGTTATATACTAATATAACTCATACCTGAACCTTTTAGTCCTAAAATGAGCAATAAGTATTCTACTATTAATACCTTCCCAGCTTAAACAAGACTTAGCAGCTTCCTTATTCATCATGAGCCCTACTCCCTATCTATGCACCCAATTCCTCTCGCCTATTCTATATCACCTAATTTCATGCTTCCTACTCCTGGGATATGAGTTTCTGAAACTCCTAGTAAGTCCAATTTGAATTATCTAAATTTGTCAGTCATAATGTCGATACGATGGTCAATTTCTTAACGTCGTAACATTCCAAGTTCCATTTTTTTATGTTCTTTAAATCATTGAAATTATTTTTTGGCCTCAGGAAAAGCAATGATCCGGATACCAGTGCAGGCCGGGGATCACATACCTTCTCAAGTCTACACCGAAGTGCTTAAGATTCGGCTTAGAACCAGACCGCAACAAGTCCCTGGGACCTCCATGAATGGAGGCTTTGTGCAATCCTGGGTCCATTTTGATCATAACATGGTTTTCAGCACTTTTTGGCGATGCTCTTCCATCAACAACAGTCGAAATCCTGCACAGACAATCTCAAGCCTATTACCTCCGAACTCATTATATATATCATGCCTACAAACATTATGCTACTACGGGGAGGCATCCCAATAATAGATAAATTAGCTAGGAAGAGATTTTCAGCCTGATGACACCCGTCTAAACATGCCAAGCCCAGAAGAATTGTCCTTTAGTCAGAATCCTGGGTGAGTGCTGTTTCGTTTACTAGGCTATAGTTTCCTCGAGGGGTGCCACTCCTCAAGTGGAATAGAGTTGACTGCAAGGTCCCCAGTCTTGCAGGTACACCGAAAGGGTTGAAGCAGTCCTTTGCAGAGGCCTTTGTCCATAGATCTGGATCTTACGCCCTACTGCAGTTGTCCTCCTCTAGGGGATCCTCCTGCGATGGTGTTCTGCATCACCATACAATTTAACCCACTACTGGGAGAAGGTTTTTAACTCATGGAACTTTTGGACAAACCAGTGGGCCCTTTTGAGTGTACATTTGAGGGGCCTTCTTCCTCCTCCGCCTATATTTATGACCCCGGGTGAAATAATTCATCTCAATGATAATCTGAGGGACTTTTCTTGGCTTTAAAAAGAATATGATCAATGGGAAAAACGCTGGCACTGTTACCGGGATGGATCAAGTTATTTTTGCTGATTATCCACCTGGTTTCGCCTCGGACTCTTGCATATTTCTCTATGCATCCTTTGTGGAAACATCGAGAGTTGGTAATTCAAATGACCCCCTCCTACGTGTTCTTGAACGAAAAAACAAACTCATGAACTTTTTTCATAGCTATAATATAAAGCATCTTCAGTATTTTTCCTGTAAACACTTCGTATTTGGAACTCTGTCATATAACACTAAGAAGTGAATTGGGTGATCTTTCTAGCAATAACAAAAGGCTTTAGCAGTGATTACATGTCATTTTCGACCCATTGTTGGCGACACCACCTAATAAAATGAACAATAGAAGAATTCCATTTGTCTGTCCCGATATCAATTGCTATGTTTGGTGCTCTGAGTCCACGTCAAATAGGCAATGGATTGGACTACTACAAGGGGCGTACTACAATGTCTGGCTATGGTCTTGGTAGCTGGTTTGCTAGGTTATTTCGTTCTGCACTACCCCTTGCCAGAAAATATCTTGTACCTGCTGCATCAAATTTCGCTGCCTCAACCCTACAGGACTGGGGGTCGGGTAAGAATTTCAAGGAGAGTGTTAAGGAAAATATTAGATCTTCAGCAAGAATCGTTGGTAGGGAATTAAAATCTCAGCAAAATGGGAAGGGATTGAAAAGGATGCTTGCGCGTCATTCACTCATCAGTCTCTACCCAGCCGGGAAGCGAAGGACATCAACAAGGACTTTGAGGAATAATACGAGGAAGACCAATGAGAGGAAAAAGATTGTTAAATCAAAGAAGGATTTCTTCTCTTAAGATGACTTATCTCCCCCACATAGAATCACATCCATCAATCAGTTCCTCATTGAATCTGTTCAATGCTGAAAATGCTGATGTCAGTGTCAAGTATGGCTACTATGAACAATTTCATCCCCAGCACCCCTCTCGGAAAATATACACTTTCAAATATTTTCCAATGAAGACTATTTCACTGATTTGTAATCAACATTTATTGATTTAAATGTTGCGGTGAAAAAAAGTCAGATAATACAACTCCAACTGCTGCTGATGGTCTCTCCTACGAAAACTGTATTCTACACAACCTGTTCAAACAATTAATGTATTTATTAATGGAACATTGGTGAGCACTAGCAATAACTTATCCAACTATGCAAGCTACATACAATTTATGATGATGACACCAAAGGCATATAAGGAGTTGAGAGGACAGTCATTGGGCTATGAATATCGATCAGGTGTTGATACTGACGGTGAGTTGACTACTGCACTGACCAAGGAGTATCATCTAGTTGGAAAATTAAATCATGAGATATTCAATATATCCCAATGGTTACCCCCCCCCCCCAATGTCAAGATTGACATAAAGTTGCAACTAGCCCCGTCGAATTTCATTTTGCGAAAAAAATACTTCCTGCAGCACCCGATGCAAATGTCATTATCACATCGGCAATTCTCCACGTCCGAAAACAACAGGCTATGAGCTCTGTTGTATTGGCAGTGGAAAAGCTAAGAGCCAATGGCAACAACATTAAACTTCTTGTCCCCCATACAATCACCAATCAATGTCATATTGCCACTGGGTCTCGTAGCTATACCGATTCATCATTTATTAATGGAGAAATCCCATCAAAAACTGGCTTTGGTGCCTTTTTGAAGAGTGGCAGTGCCGTTGGATCCTGGACTGCGTCCCCAATGATTTTAATATTTTTGGTCTATCTAGCCTTGTGTGTAAAGTGAATGGTATTCCACTGTACACTCTATCATTTGACAAAAAATCCAATAGAACTCTGTACGAGTTGACTACGCAATCCTAGATCATGACTCCCAACTATTTGAAAATGGAATAACCGATTCAATGTTTTGTCAAAAACTCATGGCGTAATTGTTTTGACCTCCCGGGGACCCAGGATATGAGCATAGTACGAACAGGGAATGTACGTTTAGAATGCACATTTGCCGATGCTTGAATGAGAGTATCACGCTAATATCATTGAGTCAATTTGAAAACCTATTGGGAAAATCACACTTGACGGTAGTGTTCTACTAGATCTAGCACCATGAACATAAACCAAATAATCAACGTATTTAGTATGGATCCATACATGTCCCAGTAGTGCGTACCATCGGACTTCATTGAAAAATTCCAAGCGTTAACATTACCCTAATCATTGTGAATAGCAGTCCATCGACTTTGAAGACAGGCCATTGCGCTATGCATCTTTCAAACATCGAAGAATATTGAATTTTTTGATCCTCTTGGCCTATCGTATAAATTCTACACTCCATACATCAGCAACTTTTATTGAAAGCAGTGGGAAACTATTATTCAAAATCAACGAAGAGTACAGGATTTAAACGACTAAGACATGTGGTTTTCATGCACTACCTTTCTTCATGTTCAGATGTCGTGGCTGGCTATACCTACAAGCAGTTTCTCAACATCTATGTTGACTTACCTCGATTGAACGACTTTCTAGTGGAAAATATACTTACAAGCGTGTTTAATATTGATTTTAGTGCCCTAAGAATAAAAATTTCTAAAAATGTATTTGAAATTGTTATAATAAAAATAATGTATGTACATGATAAAAACGACTTTTTCTACTTTTTAGATTTCATCTTCCACTAGGTTATAGGTTACTTGTCGAGAACAACTAACGCAGGTAGATTATCAGAATTTACAGTATACTGATCCTGATGTGCTGCAATGTCAGGGTCGCATTTTCTACAGTAAAGTGTAACTTCACTCTCGTCATATCTCTTTGTATAGTCAATGATACTATTCTCATTCATTTTATAGAATTCACATGTTTCAATTTTCTTATTTGACGCAATGTTTTTATAAACAGTGTCCTCAAGTGGCGAATCATATTCCGTCACAGCCAAATAAAAAATCAGTGGGCTTATAATCATAGTAGCCATTGTCCCCCTTCACACGATGACGTAGAAACCAAATTCTTTTGTTGTTCCAACAGTTGAATCGCTGAGCCGGTTGCTCCTCCCAGAACAATCTAAAGCCACAAGGAATACCAATCTCTTAGCAATAAACTAAAAATCACGCTTAGGATACTTTCCAATCATACCAGGATATGTATTCTCCCACGTGATTACAATTATCATAATTGCAATTGGAGCATAGGTGCCCTCTAGGATGAGCAGTCACACACCTCTTCAAGACAGGAATTAACAACCTTAAATTTGTACAGCATATCCTTTATGCAATTTACATGGGTTGCATAATCGGCACTTTTCATCAAACTCATCAATCATTGTACAATTCTCACACATGATGACCGGCTGCCCAGTGTGTACATGCATAGTGGACATGTATGGAACATTTTTTTTCATGTGTTGACACTCTCACTGCCCAATGAAACTGAGCTACCAACAATAAATTGAGTGGGATAGAGAGAGAGAGAGGAGTAAATCATCCTTGAACCCCGTCTTCTCATGAGAAAAAAGTCCTAAATTTCTAAACTAGTGTTTAAAAGCATATACACAATATCATTTTGCCTGTGTCAGTGATTAATATGTCAATAAATTGTGTAAATGCATTTGGACCACAACGTAAAAGCTTCATGCAATAGTCCTAATGACGGAGAATCAGTTTAATTATATCGACAAGCATTCCCTGAGAAAATATCTTCCTTTGAATAGAAAGCTCTAGAAAATCATCATCTAGAATCAAACGTTTTTCCATAAACACAAGATTCCCCATGATTCACTCTTTCCTCAAATATATCCATTTTTTAGAGTCCTAACACTCTCACAACAAACTTCAGACTAACCAGAATTTTTTTCTACTCTAAAAATACACGCTAGCCTACTATAGAAAGAAAAATGTCTTTGATTTAGAAACAGTTTTTATTGAACATAAGTACAACAATAATAATCACTGATTCAATTTGTTTTTTCATCGTTATATTTCACTAGTTGCACCTAATGCTGCCTGAAGTCTATTTATATGCAAAATTTCATTTTCGCAGCAAAACATAATTGCTCCTCCATTTTAAATTTTCTCAATGATATCACGCGATATCTACCATACATATCATCCCATTCAAGACATAGTCTGCAGCCTCCTGTTATTTCCACAGCCACGTTTGGTACTCGTATATCTTTGCTACTGGCTCCACCATCAACCTCCAATAGTGTAAAGCTCCACTCATTTTCTCTACTAATATTGTCTCTAATAAACTATTCTCCCTGAATTCAATTATCTTACTAATATGAAATTGTAATGAAAATCACTCCTTTCATTTGAATCCAATTACCAATCAAGAATCGTATATGGAGTAACCTCCGCTCTCCCCAGCACTAATTTAAAAACAAATTTAATTTTTTTGAAATTTTGGATTTGGGTAGCCAAACATAATTGACAAAGACAAGGTATGCTACAAAAAAAATTCAAAACCGCAAAAAATACCATTCCCGGTTTAGCAGGGTGCCCTTCTGCCAAAGGGCACCCCTTTCACCGTGGAAATAAAATTAATAATAGACAAATAATTTCATAAACCTTGTTCTTAATCAACTATGCATCATCCTCCATCCTCCCAACCTTCCCTCAACCCGAAAACAAACCTAGGAGGAGTAGAAAGCACTGTCTTCACAATATCATTAGGCACGCCATTCTAATCCTTCTTTTATAACAAACCAAATAAATTACTAAAACCTTTTTATACCCATTTGGGCTACTCAATAATCAAACAAAAACCAACAAAAAAAATTAATATGATTTATCATAATACTAACATCAATTCCTCAATATTTTTTTTTTATTTTATTTTTTTATTTTTAGTAATTTAAACCAATAAAATCAAATTTTCAAAATTAAAACTCAACTTTACTCATCTATTCCACATCTTACTCTCTCCCTCCATACTCGACTCCGTCCTCAAGTCATCCACATAACTTTCAAGCCAAACATTCGCAAAAGGAATTTTGACCTGCTTCTGACGTTTCCGCATTTTCCACACATTGCATGCTAACACAGTCACTAACAAACACAGCGCATAATTCCTTTGCTTACCTTTAACACAAGTAGGAATGGCTAAGAAGGTCGTGACAGTACATAATTTATTCAAGGATTATTGATCCACGAAGGGGACAGATTTCTGAGAAATTGATTGCATAATAGACTAGGACTCGAGGGGAAGTGAATTTCTGAGAAATTGATTTACAATGGCTTTCTCTGATCTTTAGGCTTAGTGATGAGTTTTCGGGAATTCTATTCAAGCCATAATAGTGTAACCAAGAAACACCTTAGAGATGAAGAGATAACGGGGAAATGGTTTATTGGGAATTTCCAATGTGACAGCGCAGGGATGCCAAAACAAAGGAACACGCAGAAGAAATTACGTTTAGGGATTATTTGGGTGAAACTGTTTGAGACATTTTAGGGGATTATTTGGGCAAAACCGTTTGAGACATTTTAGAAGATGATTTAGGCGAAACTTGTTTGAGACATTTTAGAAGATGATTTTAGAAGATGATTTGGGGTGAAACTCTGTGGTCGTTATAATACAAAAGTTTTCATTTGAATAATGTTGTGAGGTCCCCCACCCCAACCCCAAAAGGCCCCCTACCCCAACCCCAAAGGCCCCCCTGTGCCCCCCAACAGGCCACCCTGTGCCCCCAAAGGGCTCCCCGGCGCCCGCAAAAAGGCCCCCCAGTGCCCCCAAAGGGTCCCCCCAGTCCCCCCCTGAAAGTTCCCCTTAGCCTCAAAGACCTCCCCGGGCCCCCCAAAAGCCCCTGGGCCCCCAAAGGCCCCCTGAGCCCCCTCCCTTTCTCCCTCCCTTTTTTGATTTTGTTTAAGTTTTTTCGGACTGAATATTTTTTAGACTTAGAAATTATCCAACATTTTTCCGGTTTTTTCTTTAACCCATTGACATATTTTTTAGCCTAGAGTCTTAGGTTAGGTTTATTTAGAGTTGAAGTTTAGTTTTATTTATAGTTAAGAGTTTAAAAAGTTTTGACCTTAGAGTCTTAGCTTAGAGTTTTTTTTAGAGTTCTAGTTTAGTTTAGTTTTAGTTGTAAGAGTTTTTAGAGTTTTACCTTAGAGTCTTAAGCTTAGAGTTTAGTTAGAGTTCTTTAGAGTCCTAGTTTAGAGTTTAGTTCTAGTTATAGTTAGAGAGTTTAGAGTTTTAGCTTAGAGTCCTAGTTTAGAGTTTTTAGTTAGAGTTGAAGTTTAGAGTTTAGTTTTAGTTTTTGTTAGAGTTTAGAGTTTTTAGCTTAGAGTCTTAGCTTAGAGTTTTTGTTATAGTTCTAGTTTAATTTAGTTTTTAGCAGTTAAGAGTTTAGTTTTTTTTAGCTTAGAGTTTTTGTTGAAGTTCTATTTTAGTTTAGTTTTAGTTAAGAGTTTAGAGTTTTAGCTTAAGAGTCTTAGCTTAGAGTTTTAGTTAGAGTTGAAGTTTACTTTAGTTTTAGTTAAGAGTTTTTATAGTTTTAGCTTAGAGTCTTAGCTTAGAGTTTTTGTTATAGTTCTAGTTTATTTAATTTCAGTTAAAGAGTTTTTTTTTAGCTGGTAGAAGTCTTAGGCTTAGAGTTTTTATTTTTATTGAAGTTCTTATTTTAGTTTAATATAGTTTTAATTAAGAGTTTAGATTTTTATGCTTAGAAAATCTTAGATTAATAGTTTAATTTAGTTTCAGTTAAGAGTTTAGTTTTTAGCTTAGAGTCTTAGCTTAGAGTTTTTGTTGAAGTTTATTTTAGTTAGTTTAGTTTTTATAAAAAAAAAATTAGAGATTAGATTTTTAGCTTAGAGTCTTAGAAAATTAGAGTTTTTGTAGAGTTCCAGTTTTAGTTTTTTATTTTTTAGTTAAAAATTTAGAGTTTTACCTTAGAGTCTTAGCTTAGAGTTTTAACTAGAGTTGAAGATTAGTTTAGTTTAGTTATAATTAGGATTTTGACAGTTTTAGCTTAGAGTCATTATTAAAAATTAGGAAGTTTTAGTTCAAGTGGTATTTAGTTAAGTTTTAGTTAATAGTTTTTAATTTAATAACGGGTTTAAAATAGCCTAGAGTCTTAGCTTAGAGCTTTTAGTTAAGTTTTTTTTAAGTTTAGTTATAGTTAAGAGTTTAGAATTTTTAGCTTAGAGTCTTAGCTTAGAGTTTTTTAGTTGTTAGAGTTCTAGTTTAGTTTAGTTTTAGTTAAGAGTTTTAGAGTTTTACCTTAGTTTAGTTTTAGCTTAGAGTTTTAGCTTAGAGTTTTTGTTGAAGTTTTTATAGTATAGTTTTAGTTTGTGTCAAGAGTTTTGTTTGAGAGTTTTAGCTTAGAGTCTTAGCTTAGAGTTTTAGTTAGAGTTGAAGTTTTAGTTTAGTTTGTGTAATAGTTAGAGTTTAGAGTCTTAGCTTAGAGTTTTTGTTTGAGTTCTAGTTTAGTTTTAGTTTTTAGTTAAGAGTTTAGAGTTTTTACCTTAGAGTCTTAGCTTAGAGTTTTAGCTAGAGTTGAAGTTTAGTTTAGTTATAGTTAAGAATTTAGAGTTTTTAGCTTAGAGTCATAGCTTAGAGTTTTAGTTAAAGTGGTAGTTTTAGTTAAGTTTTAGTTAAGAGTTTAGAGTTTTAGCCTAGAGTCTTAGCTTAGAGCTTTTGTTAAAGTTGAAGTTTAGTTTAGTTTATAGTTAAGAGTTTAGAGTTTTTAGCTTAGAGTTTTTATTAGAGGTCTAGTTTGGTTTAGTTTTAGTTTTAAGAGTTTAGAATTTTAGCTTAGAGTTTTAACTTCGAGTTTTAGTTAGAGTTGAATTTTAGTTTAGTAATAGTTAAGAGTTTAGAGTTTTAACTTGTTACTTTAATACTAACATACTTTTACTGAACACACACAAATTTCTCTTAGAAATATGTTTTTCATCAGTGATCTAACATGTCTTCTGCTTGAAATAGCTTTTTAACTTTTCTTAAGTAACTTTTCTCTGATTGTGATAACAACTCTTCTGTCAGAAGTAGCAAGTTTTGCTTAACACTAAGAAATTTTTTCATCGAAGTAACAAACATTTTACCTTAAAACTAACATACTTTTACTGAACACACACAAATTTCTCTTAGAAATAATATTTTTCATCAGTGATAACAACTTTTCTGTCAATAAGTAGCCAAGTTTTCTGCCAAAGATACCAAATTTTTTTGCATTGTGCTAACAACTTTTCCCTGTCAGAAGTAGCAAGTTTTGCTTAACACACTAACACAATTTTCTCATCGAAGTAACAACATTTTACCTTACAACTAACATACTTTTACTGAGCACACACACAAATTTCTCTTAGAAATAATATTTTTTCATCAGTGAAATCACTTTTTTTCTGTTCGAACTAGCAAGTTTTCTACCAAAGATAAACCAAATTTTTTCTTAGAAGTAACAATTTTTTCTGATTGTGATAACAACTTTTCTGTCAGAAGTAGCAAGTTTTGCTTTAACACTAACAAATTTTCTCATCAAATTAACAACATTTTACCTTAAAAAACAACATACTTTTACTGAACACACACAAATTTCTCTTAGAAATAATATTATTCATCAGTGATAACACTTTTTTGTTCAGTTCAAACTAGAAAGTTTTTGCTTAACACTAACAAACTTTTCTGTCAAAGATACTTTTTTCT
The DNA here is from genome assembly GCA_027921565.1 of Artemia sinica. Taxonomy (NCBI): domain Eukaryota; kingdom Metazoa; phylum Arthropoda; class Branchiopoda; order Anostraca; family Artemiidae; genus Artemia; species Artemia sinica. The sequence continues at coordinate 18,674,948 of CM051258.1, forward strand.
TAGAAGTAACAATATTTTTCGTTATGATAGAAAGTTTTTTGTTAGAACTAGCAAGTTTTCTGTCAACGATACCAATTTGTTCTTAGAGTAACATTTTTTGTTTGTGATAACAGCTTTTCTGTCACAAGTAGCAAGTTTTGCTTAACATTAAACAAATTTTCTCAGCAAAGTAACATCATTTTACCTTAAAACTAACATACTTTTACTGAACACACACAAATTTCTCTTAGAAATAATATTTTCATCAGTGATAACACTTTTTCTGTTCGAACTAGCAAGTTTTCTACCAAAGATACCAAATTTTTCTTAGAAGTAACAATTTTTGATTGTGATAACAACCTTTACTTTATGGTTTTTCAAATATTATTAATAAAATCACATGTATTTTAAACATGAGCGTTCTTATTTCCGAAAACTAAAACCCAACTTTATTAAAAAATTAATATTATTATATAAATCACGTGTATTTTAAATGCGGGACATCAAAGTAACAATATTTTACTTAAAACTAACATACTTTAAATGAACAGACACAATTTTCTCTTAGAAATAATATTTTTGATCAGTTGTAACACATGTTCTGTTTGAACTAGCAAGTTTTGCTTAACACTAACAACCTTCTCATTAAAGTAACAATATTTTACCTAAAACTAATATACTTTTACTGAATACACACAAATTTCTCTTAGAGATAATATTTTTCATCAGTGAGAACACCTTTTCTGTTCGAACTAGCAAGTTTTTCTGTCAAAGATACCAAATTTTTTCTTAGGAGTAGAAATTTTTTGTTTGTGATAACAACTCTTCTGTCACAAGTAGCAAGTTTTGCTTAACACTAAACAAGTTTTCTCTCATCAAAGTAACAATATTTTATCTTAAAACTAACATACTTTTTACTGAACACACACAAATTTCTCTTAGAAATAATATTTTTCATCAGTGATAACACTTTTTTCTGTTCGAACTAGCAAGTTTTCTACAAAGATACCAAATATTTTTTTCTTAGAAGTAACAATTTTTTGATTGTGATAACAACTTTTCTGTCAGAAGTAGCAAGTTTGGCTTACCACTAACAAACCTTCTCATCAAAGTAACAATACTTTACCTTAAAAACTAACATACTTTTACTGAACACACACAATTTTCTCTTAAAAATTATAATTTTCATCAGTGATAACACATTTTCAGTTCGAACTAGCAAGTTTTTCTTAACACTTACAAATTTTCTCATTAAAGTAACAATTATTTTATCTTAAAACTAACATACTTTTACTGAACACACACAATTTCTCTTGAAAATTATAGTTTTTCATCAGTGATAACACTTTTTCAGTTTGAACTAGCAAGTTTTTGCTTAACAATAACATATTTTTCTGTCAAAGATACTTTTTTTTAGAAGTAACAATTTTTTTTTCGTTACAATAAAAAGTTTTCTGTTCGAACTAGCAATGTTTTCTACCAAAGATACCGAATTTTTTATTAGAAGTAAACAATTTTCGTTAGTGATAATACAACTTTTTCTGTCACAAGTAGCAATTTTTTGCTTAACAATAACAAATTTTCTCATCAAAGTAACAATATTATATCTTAAAACTAACATAATTTTTACTGAACACACACAAATTTTCTCTTAGAAATAATATTTTCATCTGTGATAACACTTTTTCTTCTGTTCGAACTAGCAACGTTTTAATACGAAAGATACCAAATCTTTTCTTAGAAGTAACAATTTTTTGATTGTGATCAAAAAATTGTTCTGCCAGAAAAAATTTTTTCTGGCAGAAGCAGAGCAAGTTTTGCTTAACACTAACAAAACTCCTCATCAAAGTATAATATTTTACCTTAAAACTAACATACTTTTACTGAAACACACACAATTTTTGTCTTAGAAAAAATATTTTTTGCATCAGTGATAACACATTTTCACTTCGAACTAGCAAGTTTTGCTTAACACTAACAAATTTTTTTTCTGTCAAAGACTTTTTTTTTCTTAGAAGTAACAATTTTTTCGTTATGATAAAAAGTTTTCTGTTCGAACTAGCAAGTTTTCTATGAAAAGATCCCAAATTTTTTCTTAGAAGTAACATTTTTTGTTGGTGATAACAGCTTTTTCTGTCAGAAGTAGCAAGTTCTGCTTAAACACTAACAAACCTTCTCATCAAAGCAACATCATCTTTACCTTAAAACTAACATACTTTTACTTAACACACACAATTTTCTCTTAGAAATAATATTTTTCAGCAGTGATATCACGCTTTCCTGTTCGAACTAGCAAGTTTTTCTACCAAGATACCAATTTTTTTCTTAGAAGTAACACATCTTTGATTGTGGATAACAACTTTTTCTGTCAGAAGTAGCAAGTTTTACTTAACACACACAATTTTCTCTTAGAAATACGTTATTATTTTTCATTAGTGATACAAGTTTTCTGTTTTGAACTAGCAAGTTTTCCACCAAAGTACCAAATTTTTTCTTAGAAGTACCAATTTCTTTGATTGTGATAAACAACATTTCTGTCAGAACTAGCAAGTTTTTGCTTAACATAACAAATTTTTCCTCATCTAAGTAACAACATTTTACCTTAAAACTAACATACTCTTACTTAACAACACACAAATTTTTTCTTAAAAATAATATTTTTCGTCACTGATAACACGTTTTCTCTTCGAACTAGCAAGTTTTCTGTCAAAAAAAAAGATACCAATTTTTTCTCAGAAGTAACTTTTTCTTTGATTGTGATAACAACTTTTCTGACTGAAGAAGCAAGTTTTTGATTAACTCTAACAAATCTTCTCTTCAAAGTAACAAACATTCTTCCTTTAATACTACCAAACGTTTACTTAACACTTACAGATTTTCACTTCGAAGCATCAACTTTTCCTTAATACTAACATACTTTTACTTAACACACTCAAATTTCTCTTAGAAATGAAACACTTTTCATCAGTGATAACACATTTTCTTCTTGAGCTTGCAGTTTTCTCTCAAAGATACCAATTTTTTTTCTTAGAATGAGCAATTTTTCGTTATGATGACAAGTTATCTGTTTTAGAAATAACAAGTTTTAAGTCATACATAACAAAATTTTTTCTTGGAATTAACAATTGTTTTCGTTGATGATAACAATTTTACTGTCAAAAGTAGGCGAATTATCCCTAACACTAACAAACTCTTCGCATCGAAGTAACAACTTTTTTCTTAATTCTAATAAACTTTTACTTAACACTATCAAATTTCACTTAGAAGTAACAGGTTTTACAACAAGTTCCTTACAATTTTTTCATAATTTTTGAATGAAATTTCCGTATTGTATATCCAAGAGGTGAAAAATAAAAAGAGTTTGTTGCTTACTTGCGATTTTTCATATTTTCTTGAATGAAGTATCTGTATTGTGTATCCAAGAGGTGAAATCAATAAAGAGTTTGTTACTCTACTTACAAATATTTTTTCATAATATTCCTGAATGAAATTTCCGTATTGTGTATCCAAGAGGGAACTTCAAGAAAGAGATTGTTTGCTTAGTGATAATTTTTTCATATTTTTTTTTTAATGAGATTTCTGCATTGTGAATCTAAGACGTGAACAACAATAAGAGTTTGTTACTTACTTAGAATTTTTTCATATTTCTTGAATGAAATGTCTTTTTGTTATCCAGCAGGCAAATTCAAGAAAGAATTTGCTACTTACTTACAATTTCTTCATAATTTCTTTAAATGAAAATTTCTGCATTGTGTATCCAAAAGGTGACTTCAAGAAAGAATTTTTACTACTTACTTACTTACAATTTTTTCATATTTTCTTAAATGAAGTTTCTGCATTATGTATCCAAGAGGTGACTTCAAGAAGAGTTTGTTACTTACTTAGAATTTTATCATAATTTCTTGAATGAAATGTCTTTTTGTTTTATCCAGCAGGCGAATTCAAGAAATAATTTGCTACTTACAATTTTTTCATAATTTCTTAAATGAAATTTCTGCATTGTGTATCCAAGAGGTGACTTCAAGAAAGAGTTTTGTTGCTTACTTAGAATTTTGTCATAATTTTCTGAATGAAATGTCTTCTTTATTTATCCAGGAGGCGAATTCAAGAAAGAATTTTGCTACTTACTTACGATTTTTTGATAATTTTATTAAATAAAATTTCTGCATTGTGTATCCAAGAGGTGACTTCAAGAAAGAGTTTGTTATTTACTTAAATTTTTTTTCATAATTTCCTTAATTAAATTTCTGTATTGTGTGATCCTTTAGTTGAATTCAAGAAAGAGTTTGTTACTTCTTTACTTACTAACAATTTTTTCATAATGACATATCCAACAACAGATGTTTGATAAATAATTTATTCATTCTGATACCAAGATTTTGTCAATGTTTTCCCATGTGTCTGACAATAGATGTATGAAAATTCCTTTTCTTACATCTCCGATGTTTTATTAGACATTCTAAACGTTTGATATACTAGCTTACTCTAAAAATAATGAACACATAACAATGTAATGCATAATATATTTTTTTAATGAAATAATGCTATGTAGAATATTAATGCAAAAATATATTATGATACATTATTAATACCAATGATCAACTTTGGACATTTTGAATCTGTTCCATAAAAACAGTTCACCGAATCTCTCTTGAATATTGTCGCTATTGTCTTCTCTTAGTTCGTAATCAGTAGAATAATCCTTATCACATTTTGGGTCATACAAAATTTTTTACTGGTGTGTCATCAACAGGCTCAATATACTTTTCGTCTTTGGTATTATTTGGTTTCATTGACTGTTTGAATCAATGGCAGTAACGTTTGCTGGTGCTTTGTTTTTTCATCGATTTATCTTTATGTTTCAAAGTGATATTTTTCTGTCAATGCCCTTTTTATTTTTTTTTGGAAATTTCCACTGTCTATTATCACATTATTTTTACACAGTAACAGTTTTCTTCGTCGGCCTATAGACAAGATTAAATAAAAAAAACAAGTTTTTTAAACTGAAAGTAAGGAGCGACATTAAAACTTAAACGAACAGAAAATTATTCCGTATATGAAAGGGGCTGTCCCCTCCTCAACGCCTCGCTCTTTACGCTAAGTTTGGACTCTTGTCTCACAACTTTATTTTTAAAAACAATAAAAAAGTTTGACTTTCTCACAACTCTATTTTTTTAAAACAATAAAAACTTTAGCGTAAAGAGCGAGGCGTTGAGGAGGGACAGCCCCTTTTCATATAGCGGACTAATTTCTGTTCGTTTTAAGTTTTAATGTCGCTCCACTTACTTTCAGTTTAAAAAACTTGTTTTTTTTATTTATTAATTTCTGATCGTTTTTTTAGTTAATGCAGCTTTTATTTGCATAAAAAAATTTTACTTTTCTTTTGCTAAATGGATGTCTTTACAATTAAACTTACGTAACTAACTTCTATATTCGTATATTTTTTCTTCTGGCAAAAAATACAAAGTTGCAGATTTTTTGCAGATATGAGCTTGAAACCTATGTAATAGGGTTTTTTCTGATACGCTGAATCTGACGGTGTGATTTTTCATTAAACTTCTTTCCATTGTAGGGGATGTTTCGCCCCTCTTTAAAAATCAAGGTGAGTTTTCTGAGGCTCGTCGCCTTTGATGATATACTAAACTTAATAAAATTTATATATTAGGATCATCCATTATAAACACTTCTTGTGAAATACATTTATTGACATCAAATTTTCGTTTTACAAAGTTTCGATTACTATTGAGCCGTATCGCTTGTTTTTTAAATTGTTTTTTTTTATACGTATATTTATTACTTATATGAGTGGTTCTCCCCTTAGTCAATACCGACGCTCCTTTTACGTTAAAAGTTAAAAAAAATTTTGATTCAACAAAACCCTTGAAATCAACAAAGGCCGTTTAATTTAGAATTAGATAGCTCTTTTGAAAAAGCACTAAAAAAAAACTGTAGCGTAAAGAGCGAGTATTGACTTGGTGGGAGAACCTGCCCACATACGTTATAATTGTCTGTTCGTTTTAATTCTAATATTCCTTCTTACATTTCAGTTTGAAAAAACTTGTTTTTTTATTTAACTTCTGATCGTTTCTTAAATAATGCTTGGAAATCCGGCGCCCCCTCATAGCAATGGTCCTTACCCCAAAGAAACATCCTCCACGAAATATTCTCCAGAGTAATCCCCTCCCTCTAGCCCCCCCCTCCAGAAAAAATCCGTCCTTAAAATGGTTTGTATACTTCCAATAACCAATAATAGTGCTGGCAATTCTGGCGCCCCTTCATGGCAATTTTCCCTTCCTCCATGAAAACTTCCTTCATGGAAAGAATCCTTCCATATAGGCCCGCCGACCCTCTCCTTCCCCCACCTACCAGAAAAAATATCCTCTGAAACGTCTGTATACTTCCCAATAAACATACTATAATATGTTACATTAGTAACGTTCCATAACTTTCACCCTCCCCCTGGGACTTTGGGGGATCAAGTCTCTAAAAGACATTTTTATCATATTTTCGACCAGGCTGACAAATGGCTATCTCAAAATTTTGTCGGGTGACTTGGGGAAAAAATGAGCGTGGGAGGGGGCCTAGTTGCCCTCCATTTTTTTTGTCACTTGAAAAGGGCACTAGAACTTTTAATTTCCGTTCCAATGAGCCCTCCCACGATAATTCTTAGACCACTGGTCGATACTATCACCTGCCCACAACCGACCCAGCCGCACGCCCAGCGCCCTGGGAAAAAAAAAAACAAACAAACAAATAACACGCACTCCGTGATCTTTCTTCTCCTGTCAAAAAATAGAAATTTCCACTTTTTTGTAGATATGAGCTTGAAACCTCTACAGTAGGGTTCTCTGCTACTCTGAATATGATGGTGTGATTTTCATTAGGTTCTATATCTTTTAGGGGGTCTTTCCCCCTTTTTTTTTCAGAAAATTCAGCCAAATTTTTCTCAGGCGCGTAACTTTGATGGTAGCACTAAAACTTGATGAAAGTTATATGTTTGCAAATCAGCATTGAAATCTGATTCTTTTGATATATCTTTGTATCAAAAACCCGTTTCTATGAGTTTCGGTTACCATTGAGCCGGGTCGCTCCTTACTTACAGTTCCCGTTACCAGACGACTGTTTGATATGGTTTATGATATTGAAGAAGAGTAGGGCCTTTTCTTTTTTCTTACTTATCCGTTGAATGCTATACCCGAAAGCTGACGATTGGATGTATCCATAGTTAATGTTTTATTACTGCAACATTAGCGAAGGAGTTGTCTCTATCATACAATTATTTTTATGTGGCATTCTCTTTGAGTGCAATCATCTCTGGGATCTCAATCTCGCATATCCACCAACATAAGTAGTTGAATTCCTTACTTCATGACAATGCATGCATACAGTTCCAATTGTGCTGACCACTTGTACTTGTTTCATAGGTTAAATACCCTCCCCTTGTCGGCATTCAATGCTACAATAACATTGTCCATGTAAAACACACTTTATTAAAATGCTCCATATTCACTTTTTTAAAGATATAATTATGTGTTTATCGTTCCACTGCTAAAAAAAATACTGATTTATCTGCAAATTGACTAGGTATGTGTCTATAACCGAGGCCATAGGAGTACCATTGGGAAAGCCACCTCGCGTCCTCTGAACAAGCATAGGTACAATTGTTCGAGCCGTAAACATTTTTGGTCATTTTTTAAGATACGTACAAAAAACTAAATAAATAAAAACAAAATAAAATAAAGTTGAATATTCCGCGAAGTTTAAAAAAATATATTTGTTTTTTTATGAAAAAAAATATGAATTAGAATCTCTCAGTCCTCTTCATTAGGAGTATGTTATACACACGATATATTAAAAACTTAAAGCAAAAGTGTCATTCTATTTCTGATATGATCTTATAATGTCAAAAAAAGTTGAATAATTTCGAATCCAAAAAAAATTGTTTAAAAAAATATGTTATCTTTTCATGAAAAAAATGTTGAATTAGAACCATCAGTCCTCAAACAATAGGAGTATGAAGTATACACAGAATATATTTTACAATTTAATCAGAAGTGTCACTTCTATTTTTCTGATATGATTTAGAGATTTAAATAAAAAGTTTGAATAATTTCGAAGTCCAACAAAATTAGTTAAAAAAAATAGTTTGCTTCTCATGAACAAAAATTTGATTAGAACCATCAGTCCTCATCAAATAGGATATGTGTATGCAGCAAGAATATATTTTAAAATTTTAAATCAAACGTCCATTCTATTTTTTCTGATTTAATTTGGGTGGGGAGAGATGTAAAAAAGTTGAATAATTTTGAAGTCTCAAAAAAAAGTCAGTTAAAAAAAATAGTTTGCTTTCATGAAAAAAAATATTGAATTAATAACCAATCAGTTCCTCATCAATAGGAGTATGGGTAATGCACAAGAATATCATTTTTTAAAAATCTAATCAAAAGGGTCATTCTATTTTTCTGA
>CM051258.1:18683492-18710992 GCA_027921565.1 Artemia sinica
TATTTTTTTTTTGGAAATTTCACTGTCTATTATCACATTATTTTTACACAGGTAACAGTTTCGGCCTATAGACAAGATATGGTTTATGATATTAGAAGAAGAGTAGGCCTTTCTTTTTCTGACCTTCCGTTGAATGCTAATACCCGAAAGCTGACGATTGGATGTATCAGTAGGTAATGTGTTACCTGCAACATTAGCAAGGAGTTGTCCTCTATCATAAACAATTATTTTTATGTTGGCATTCTCTTTGAGTGCAATCATCTCTGGAGATCTCAATCTCGCATATCCACCAACATAAGAGTTGAATTCCTTACTGTCATGACAATGCATGCATACAGTTCCAATAGTGCTACCACTTGTACTTGTTTCATAGGTTAAATACCTCCCCTTGTCGGCATTCAATGCTACAATAACATTGTCATGTGAACACACTTTATTAAAATGCTCCATATTCACTTTTTTTAAAGATATGACTTATGTGTTTATCGTTCCACTGCTTAAAAAATACTGATTTAATACATGCAATTGACTAGGTAGTGTCGATAACCGGCCATAGAGTACCAGTGGGAAAGCCACATCGCGTCTCTGAACAAGCATAGAGTACAATTGTTAGAGCCGTAAACATATTTTGTCATTTTAAGATACGTACAAAAAAATAAATAAATAAAACAAATAAATAAAGTTGAATAATTTCGAAGTTTAAAAAAGATAGTTTGTTTTTTATGAAAAAAAAAATATTGAATTAGAACCATCAGTCCTCTTCATTAGGAGTATGGGTATACACACGAATATATTTAAAAACTTAAATCAAAAGTGTCATTCTATTTCTGATATGATTTAGAGATGTAAAAAAAGTTGAATAATTTCGAAGTCCAAAAAAAATTGTTAAAAAAATAGTTTCTTTTCATGAAAAAAATGTTGAATTAGAACCATCAGTCCTCAACAATAGGAGTATGAGTATACACAAGAATATATTTTAAAATTTAAATCAGAAGTGTCATTCTATTTTTCTGATATGATTTAGAGATGTAAATAAAAAAAGTTGAATAATTTCGAAGTCCAAAAAAAAATTAGTTAAAAAAAAATAGTTTGCTTTCATGAAAAAATATTGAATTAGAACCATCAGTCCTCATCAATAGGAGTATGGGTATGCACAAGAATATATTTTAAAATTTAAATCAAAACGTCATTCTATTTTTCTGATTTAATTTAGAGATGTAAAAAAAGTTGAATAATTTTGAAGTCCAAAAAAAGTCAGTTAAAAAAAATAGTTTGCTTTCATGAAAAAAATATTGAATTATAACCATCAGTTCTCATCAATAGGAGTATGGGTATGCACAAGAATATATTTTAAAATCTAAATCAAAAGGGTCATTCTATTTTTCTGATATGATTTAGAGATGTAAAAAAAAAGTTTAATAATTTCGAAGTCCAAACAAAAATTTAGTTACAAAAATAGTTTGCTTTCATGAAAAAAATATTGAATTAGAACCATCAGAACAAGAATATATTTTAAAAATTTTAAATCAAAAGTGTAATTCTATTTTTCCGATATGATTTAGAGATGTAAAAAAAGTTGAATAATTTCGAAGTAAAAAATAATTTGTTAAAAAAAATAGTTTGCTTTCATGAAAAAAATATTGAATTAGAACCATCAGTCCTCAGCAATAGGAGTATGGGTATGCACAAGAATATATTTTAAAATTTAAACCAAAAGGGTCATTCTATTTTTCTGATATGATTTAGAGATGTAAAAAAAGCTGAATAATTTCGAAGTCGAAAAAAAAATTGGTTAAAAAAATAGTTTGCTTTCATGAAAAAAATATTGAATTAGAACCATCAGTCCTCATCAATAGGAGTATGGGTATGCACAAGAATATATTTTAAAATTTCAACCAAAAGGGTCATTCTATTTTTCTGATATGATTTAGAGATGTAAAAAAAGCTGAATAATTTCGAAGTCGAAAAAAAATTTAGTTAAAAAAAAACAGTTTGCTTTCATGAAAAAAAATATTGAATTAGAACCATCAGTCCTCATCAATAGGAGTATGGGTATGTACAAGAATACATTTTAAAATTTAAATCAAAAGGGTCATTCTATTTTTCTGATATGATTTGGAGATGTAAAAAAAAAGTTGAATAATCTCGAAGTCCAAAAAAAAATTAGTTAAAAAAAATAATTTGTTTTTTATGAAAAATAAAATATAGAATTAGAACCAACAGTCTTCATCAATAGGAGTATGTGTATGCACAAGAATATATTTAAAATTTAAATCAAGAGTGTCATTCTATTTTTCTGATATGATTTAGAGATGTAAAAAAATTTGAATAATTTCGAAGTCCAAAAAAAAATTTAGTTAAAAAAATAGTTTGCTTTCATGAAAAAAATATGGAATTAGAACCATCAGTCCTCATCAATAGGAGTATGGGTATGCACAAGAATATATTTTAAAATTTAAATCAAAAGTGTCATTCTATTTTTCTGATATTATTTAGAGATGTAAAAAATGTTGAATAATTTTGAAGTCCAAAAAAAATTTAGTTAAAAAAAATAGTTTGCTTTCATGAAAAACATATTGAATTAGAACAGTCAGTCCTCATCAATAGGAGTATGGGTATGCACAAGAATATATTTTAAAATTTAAATCAAAAGTGTCATTCTATTTTTCTGATATGATTTAGAGATGTAAAAAAAAGTTGAATAATTTCGAAGTCCAAAAAAAAAATTTGTTAAAAAGAACCAGTGCTTTCATGAAAAAAATATTGAATTAGAACCATCAGTCCTCAGCAATAGGAGCATGGGTATGCACCAGAATATATTTTAAAATTTAAATCAAAAGGGTCATTCTATTTTTCTGATATGATTTGGAGATGTAAAAAAAATTGAAAAATATATCATGTTACAAAATAAAAAATAAAAAAAGTTATAAAAAAAACTTAAAAAAAATTAAAAAATGGGGAGAGGGGGCCAAAAAGTTAGAGGGAAGAGGGCGCCCTTCAAGTTTGGGGATAGGGGTCGTTTTGGGGGTTGATGTCTGCTGGTTAGGGTCGTTGGTGCTTATGATCCTTGAAGGTTCGTACTCACATACACCTTACTACTTGATTTGCAAGGATTTCTAAGGTTTTGTTCTGAATTTCATTATTAAAATTCTTTTCTTGCCATCTACATCTCTCTTAGTATCAACTTTTTAGTATACTATTACGTTAGACTCTATTTTAAACTGACATCACTGTTCAATCACCACTTTTGTAATATACAGAACACATCGGAGAGGTAGAGCTAGGTCAACTCACAATGTCATTCTATCGTCATTAACCATTTTCATAGATTTATGTTGTCTCAAATTTATAACAAATTGCCTGAGTTAACAAGCACTTTGGGATTACCTTAACTGCTAATCAGTTTAACCCGTTTTTTGTCTCCACCTTCATACAATCCAATTCGCAAATACTATTTAGCTCTGTTTTTTCCATATTATTCAAGTAATATCGTTTGTATAGTCCAATTCGTGAATCTCATATCCCTTTTTTTCTCCACCTTCATACGATCCAATCACTAATTAGAATCATTCACGCTCCTATTATTCAAACATTAATTAATATCGTTCATAGAGTTCAATTCGCAAATGCTAAACCCTTTTTTTGTAAATAGAGTTATTTTTTTGGTAAATGATTCAACAGCATATTGGCATCAACTCTAGACATTTTGCATTCTTAATCAAAATACTCTCGAGTTAAGGCAATTGTCCAAAAAAATATATCTCGCTTTTTGCAATGTGCACGTGAAACTGAAGTGCCTCAGGCGTAGGTTTCAAACCTTATACACTATCACGATGAATGAAGTTGCTAGACATGTTTTTTATCACTTTGTTTGGAAAGGTATCAAGGGAACATAAGGCAAGCAAATAGCATGTAGTTTCAAAACGTGTTTAATCACGTGAACAGCTCCCATAGAATAGCATTGGAAGGAACATAAACCCTTAGAATAGCATAGGAAGGAACATAAACCCTTAGAATAGCATAGGAAGGAACATAAACCCCTTAGAATAGCATAGGAAGGAACATAAACCCTTAGAATAGCATAGGAAGGAACATAAACCCTTAGAATAGCATAAGAAGGAACATAAACCCTTAGAATAGCATAGGAAGGAACATAAACCCTTAGAATAGCATAGGAAGGAACATAGTCTGCTAGAAGTATAATTTAGCACTCTACTCACAATTCGGCCTTGAGATTTTGTTTATAATGAACATGCGTTGAGCTTGAAGTATCAAACCGTCTCACGACATCATGGAGAGAATATCAAGTATTGTTGACTTGGAAGTTTTAGCTGCACAGATTTATAATGTGAGTTCTGTTTAGTAAACTTTCTTAGGTTTTTCCAAATAAAATCATTTTTGTAGTCCCTCTCCAACATATTCAAATTCAGGTTATATACCCCCCCCCCCCCCCGAAAAACAAATCTCCACTATGCGATGTTTATAGTCGTTAGAAAGCGTAAAATACGATCTTTTTTCCACTATGTAAACCCCTCATTCTTCCTCCCGCAATTCATCACCATTCAATTCTTTCAATTGAAGTAACTTCTCATATTTTCTTTTCAAATGCATTTAAAACCAACAGAATCTTCACACTCGTGATGTAGACAAAAAAATGTATGTGATTATATCTTGAGAGGGGAGATTTAGTAAACAACCTTAGCTCGCGCCTTATCTAAATTAAGAAAAACAAAGGGTGGTCGCACCACATTGAAAGGATTAAGATTGTGGGCTCGCATAATTGTAGACGATCTGAGAAAGGGAAAAGAATTATTTGCAGAATTAAAAGAGTTATTTTTAGGACATGGAAATCATGTAGAAGGCAGATGCTAACAACCCTTTAGAGTGTATATTATTCCTTTTTTCTATACCTTTCTTTCGATAAAGTGTCTTTTATATTCTCATGGGGAGAGGGGGTTAAAACTATGTTTTTTAACTCTGATAGTATTAGGCTAGAAAGTAAAGTCTTTAATTTAGAGGGGAGGGTTGGTAAAATTAAACCTATGTCTCTTGCACTCTAAACAAAAGACATTTTTATTAACAGAACGGAAAAATGTTTCTTTTGCAGACAATTATACCTAATGAGAGGAGTGTTCTATTTTCAAATGACTTTGATGAAAGCAAATAATGGTTTAGTTAAATCTTCAAAGTTTTACCATCCCGGAAAGGAAGGGATGGGGCAATTTAAATGCTCTTATTTTCGAATTCATGAATTTTATCTACTCTTAAGATGATTAATAGTTTAAGAGGCTTTCAGAAAAATCTTACTTTCCCTAATTTCTTTTCTTCTGTAACAGAGAGTCACTATTTTATACTAAATTTTTTCTTCGTTTAAGGATAGTTATGAGAAATGCCCCCCTCCATCAAAGAGGGCGAGAACCACAGATAAAACCCTGCAAGGTCTTCAGTTGTGCAGTACGACTCTCGGCCGACACCTTCAACTCCTTCCAGACCAGCTCTGCCTTCCCAAGTCCCATCCGTGCAGAATCAAATGCAGCCAGGTAGAAAATTAAAGAGAGAGTGGATGGCTGCTCATAACGTCACTGATACACAAAATTGTAAGGTCGCCCCCTATCAACCATTGCCAGGCACTTCACGAGCAATGCAAGGCGAGAATTATGTGCCCCTACAGCCCTCAACATGCAAGCTGCAAATCTAAATGTAAATTTCTATATTTTTATTTCCGCTAAAGATTTTTTCTCCCAAAGGAAATATAACGCTCTCCTTTTGAACTGTTTAATTATTGAATCATGTCAACTGCATGGATTCAGCCTGCTAAATTCTCGGAAATTAGGTTAGCGAAGCCCAAAAAGGCACTATATTCTGGCCATAATTTCCAATAGTAAGTAGCAAAATCTATTGCGATATTGTTTCTCAAGTAAAAACCGCTTTATTAACGAAGGGTTCATCTTGCCTCTACAGATATCACAAAAACAAGTTTCTATCAGAAGGAGTTGTGTATCATGACAGGAGATGGCCTGAAAGGGATAGGCTATCCATTTCAAACCAAGTAAAGACCCCGGTTTTTTCCAAGCAGATGGAGAATATTAATATGAAATTTTTGGAGGTTGTTTGAACAAAATCAAAATCTAAAATGTCTTGTTTCAGATTGTAAATATCTTATATCACTAATGCATATGGGGTGACTATTAAATTGGAACTTTCAGGATATATAGAGTAGTTCGTCTCATCTACTTAATCATAAACTACAAGAGTAAGGAAATGTTTTGATATTAGAAGAAGGAAACAACAATCAAAAACAAATTATCCGTTTTTGCTCAGGATTTGGAAAGGGAAACATTGTTTCACTTTCCTAGCCTACTGAAGCATCGTCAGTAAAATAATTTTCTATTGATAAGCACCTTTTTAGAACAATAATTTTAAATATGGGGAAGCATTTCTCAGCAGGTTTCAGAAATTTAAAAAACAGCAGAACAATTTTATAATTTTTCAAAAATCCTCTTAATGCTACAATAACCAAATAGTTGAAATATTCTCCTTCTGAAATTGACAGTGGTAGCTTTGAAATACAACTGCTGGATTAAAATAAAATAAAACAACAGGACATATCGATCAAAACTCGAACGTCTTTGTGTTGAATTGAAAATATTTGAGAAGAAAAATGTGATCTTAGTTCACAACACAAGTGTTTGGCTTTGAATGGCCTGAAGAAGGAAAACGTGATCATTTTCAACGTTTGGATTAATGTTCTTGACTTAAGTTCAAATGAAAATGCTCATGTTTGATTTTCTTTCCTTTTCCAGTTCTACATATAAATGCAAACAATCTTTTTTCAAGCATGAACATTATCAGGAGTAAACTGAGAAGCCGTCTTATTGATGAGAACTTTAAACCATGCCTGAAATTAAAAACAGCAACATAAAAACCTGACTTACTCAAACTTTCCGAGAAGATGCAAGCACATTGTTTGCATTAATGGATATTATTAACTATGAGATTTAGTTATTATACTACTTATTTAGTGTAATAAAAATTTTCTAAACGAGCGAATATTTAGCTCTTCGGCTAGTAAGTTTGCCGTCCACTACCTTAGCAATCGAAGGTTTAAAGCCCTGTTTTCAAAAAAATAGAACCGCTATTTGTGCCTGATTCAGAACGGGAAATATTATTTAAAACCAACCTTAATGATAAAAGTTTATCGTGAAACTAAATTTAGAGACATTTTGAAAAATAACCCAAAACCACAAAAAAGGTGTAAGATCAAAATGAAAACTGCACCATTGAGCTCACCGTAGCTGAAAATCGCATATAGCTGTAGCACTGTCCCCAATCTTGAGCAACAGGAAAAATTAATTTCCAATTGGAAGTAGTGGCGTGTATTCTTTTTTAAAGTTATATTTTAGATATTATGTATTGGTAAATAAAGACCAATATTCACAAAAAAAAATCATATCAAACAGACCTACCACGTGAAAATCTATATAGATTTATTTGTGTGGCAGGACTCAACATTTTACTCACTTAATACATTTAAATTGAAAAAAAAAAGAAAATTGCAATCATATAAATAAATAAAAAATAAACCTCATGGGAACCGCGAACCAATACTTACAGAAGAAAGAATACAGTCCCCCCCCCTCACCCATCCTTATTCATTAAGAAATTCTTTATCTTATTTTTTAAAGAGGACACACTCAGCCATCCTAGTGCTTTCCGGAAGACTGTTCCATACCGAAACACCCACATGCCTAAATATAAAACTAGACCTAGCAGTGTGTCGTCTCTCTTGTACTAGGTCCGCGGAATTCCTGGTATCATAAGAATGGTACGCAGAACTGGATGATAAAACATCACGAAAATTAGGTGCTAATTTATCTAAACACTGATACACGAAAATACCTGTCTGATAATCCCTCAACTGCCCAACATTTAAAATATTAAAATGGCGATAACAATCCATTGTACGTTCACATTTTTCAAAATCACCGAGCAGGGACAGCGCTTTATTCTGCACAATTTGTATCCGTTTAAAATTTACAACAAAATTACTAGCCCACACAGAACAACCGTATACAATGTAAGGATGAATAAGTGAATTATATAAAATTTTCAAAACTGAGACAGGAAAAACATTTTTAAAGCTAAAAATCAGCCCTAAGCCCCGCGCAACTTTCATCGATACAATTTCACAATGTTTTTTCCAATTTAAATTACAATCAATCTGAAAACCAAGATACCTTGTATCAAATATCTGCTTAATCTCCGTACCACTAAAATTAACTAAACCGAAAACATTATCAATAACTCCAGTACGACTAAAGATCATGTAATTAGTTTTTCTCGCATTCATTGCTAAGCAACTAAGACTAGTAAAAACATGCAGGTTAAGAAGAACTTCATTTGCTTTTGAAACAAGCTCACTCAAAGCCTTTCTAGCAATCGATATAGCTGTGTCATCCGCATTGGATGTTATAGCGGCATCAGGAATGTAGAACCGTAATGTGTCGACGTTAATTAAATATAAAAGCGGACCTAACACAGAACCTTGCGGTTATCCTCATAGTACAGGACGAGGTGAACTGACAATATCCCCCACTACTATACGCATTGATCTACCATACAAATACGAACGAAACCAATGAATCCAATTTCCTTTGATCCTTAAATGTGACATCCTATCTAACAACAGCTCAAAATCAACAGTATCAAAAGCTTTCTTAAAATCAATAAAAATAGTTAAAGGAGTAGAGCCGCTCTCAGATACATTGTTTAAAACATCAAGAAGATGGTGCACTGCATGACTAGTAGAATGAGATTTCCGGATCCAAATTGCGTGTCACATAAGAACCCAAGAGAATTAAGGTAGGAATACCATTTTTTATGAAGAGCCTTTTCAAATATTTTTGAGAACAGTGGCAGAATCGATGTAGGTCTCCAGTTTGACATTTCTCTTTTGTCACCACCTTTATGTAAAGGTATAATTTTGCTTGTTTTAAAGCATATGGGAACTGACCTTTTTCCATAGATGCGTTTACCAATTATAGAAGACAAGGCAAAAGATAAGCTGCGACAGCCTTAAATGCCTTAAGGCTAAGACCGTCTATTTCTGCTGAATTCGACTTTATGGTTTTCAGTGCGTCCTCGAGATCAGACTGAGTGCACTTTACGAATTTCATGGAACGACCCTCCCCACGGTCATCAATAAACAGCTCGTTTTTATACCCATGGTCAGCAACATCATCACTGTTTTTATCACGAAACTTCTCTGAATAATAAGGTTGTCTTGGGAATTGAAAACACATTTTGATTCACATCTTTTGTAATGTTTGATAAGAGTTGGTATAAAAGATAAATTAAAGTTAGGGTTGGAATTGCTCGTAACAAATTTAAAAGTTAAGTATATACTCTAGTCGTGAATTTCTCCATACTTAAATGCCAGCCTGGACCTAATGGTAAACCACTCCATCAGATCCCAAATCATAATAATGACGTTCCTTCTTTTCAATAACTTTTTTTTAGACAACATCCCTTCAAGCGATTTTAACTTTCACTGAGAGTGGCAGGAAATCTTTGCGAGTAAAGCGCTGTGTAAAAAACGTTACTTATGTAGAAATTACCAAAGAAGACCTCATGATTGGCCACTTTTTCAACAATAAGCTTGTGATCACCTATGGACCTAAAGGTATTGCTGACGCCTACTCACTGTAACGAAAGTACAGATCAATGTTGTAGGGAAATCCATTACGAAAAGTTGACACCCATGCTTCGTACCCAAATCGGAACAGTTTTTCGTTTGATGAGCATTTCACAAATCTGACAACAAAAAAGGTATCGTTTCTTCGTCCATGGAAAGCTCTTTTACTGAACCCCTCATATTACTGGAGTTTCATGTTCATGGCATCTACAAGTGGCCTCACTGTAGATATCGGTCTCCGTAGGAAATGTATTTGCTGATCTTTGAAACCCATAAATTAAGATTGAACAAAGTGGTGAAGCTGATAACACTTCTTCTGTACTTAATCTAAGCAGAAGATCTGTTTTGCAAGGTTTTTCTTTCATAGCACAAGAATCTTCAAAGGTCACTGTCCTCTAAAGGGAGAAGAAGTGGAGGCAGGGACTTTAAAATAACTCCCAGGACATACTTTATTAAATTTGCAGTGGGCCACCTAATTTTGCTAAGATGAACGTGAAAACGTCATTTGATGCCTTTTTTATGCTTTTCCATAATTCACGAATTGCTTCTGGGGTGAGTTGCATCTTGAGCCCTTAAAGGGGCCCAAAGGTGTTTTATTTGAATAATGAAAGAGCAAAAAAAGTATCAAATGATGTTTTTACTTTCATCCTAGCTAAATTATATGGCCAACTGCAAATTATCAATGAAATTTACCCACCCCTATCCCCCTAATGTGCAAATATATACCCTGAATTGGAATATACCATAAATTATCAACGGCAAGGTTTTGAATCGCAAAATTCAGCACTATTTTTGTTGACGGCAGTGTTGATATGGGTTGTACAATTACACCAAATCGGTACATTTTTCTCTGACCTGTACATATTTACAACCTTTTCTTTAAGGTGAAAATTCGGTACCATTTTGCCAAACTGATACTAATTCAGTTCATTTGCAGCAATTTTTTTCGATAGCTGGAATTAGAAATCTCACAGTTCATTGCTATAAAAATACTGATGTCTCACGACTTGTCTTTCTCCTCGTGACTTTGAAGGGACTCTAGGCTCTGTGTGAGCCTGCATTTTCCATTGTTCATTTGAAGAAATTGGCGTCAAATTTAAAACTCTAGGAACGAGGCAAATTTAGTTCCATCCCTAAGGGAGGCCTGTTTGATTATATTAAGATTCGACCCATTAGCAATGCCTAAATAGGTAAAGGTGCTGATTATCTACCCCTGATAAGACAGCTCATTTTCTAGTGTATATTATTTGGTCAATTTGGCTGTAAAGTTGTACAGATAGCCTACTGTCCAGTAGAAGCAGGATGTAAGAAAATTACTCTTTACTTTATATCCTGGTTCTATTAAGGTATTTATTTAGCCTTGTGTCATCTCATAAGAAGACATGTTAAGAAAACAATTCTTACTTTAAAATATGTATAATGATCCTAGTTCTTATATTATCTAACTGGAGAACCTTTATCATCAAGTCTTTCCTCTAAAAATCCTCGAAAGAGAGAAAGTTTCCAAAAATCACCACATTGAAAATTCAATGCTTAAGTCTTTTGAAATTGCCGCCAAATAAGTTGTTTTATAGATAGCATTTAGCAGGTGTGTCAAAAAATGTGTTTAAAGAAAAAGTAGTGGTAAATTAAAACCTAACCTACCACCAGTGCTCATTAAAAAAAAAACTCACTAAAAAATAATAATATTGCTGTAAATATACATATACATACAGAGTATATACCCCCAACCCTCTGATGTTGCAAATATATACCCTGATTTGGATATATTTAGGGGTTGGGGTATAGTTCATTTGGTTATATTTAGGTTCAGAATGCAATTTTTGGTATATATTTGCACATTAGGGGGGTGGGGGTATATACTCTGTATGTATATGTATATTTATAGCAACATTTTGATTTTCACCACTGCTATTAATATTTTGTATTTGTGCCACTGCTATTCACCCTTTGCCACTGCTCTAAAAAAAAAAAAAAAAAATAAACATACCGGCATGAACGCTATTTATAAAAGAACTTATTAGGCGGCAATTTAAAAAGACTTAAGCATTGAATTCTCAATGTGGTGATTTTTGGAAACTTTTTCTCTTAAGCTGGAAAAAGAAGGATTTTTAGTGGAAAGACTTGATGATAAAGGTTCTCCTGTTGGATAATATAAGAACTAGGATCATTATACATATTTTAAAGTAAGAATTGTTTTTATTAACATGCCTCCTTATGAGATGACACAAGGCTAAACAAATACCGTTGGTCAAGTCAGCAGTCAGTAGGCTAGCCCAGCACTAACTTTTGAAGGCTTCTCATCTAGAGGTGGCTGTGCTATTACCAATAAAAAAAATGAGGTACTTTGTCTGATTACAATGCCTAGGGATGCACACTGCTGCTCTGCCTCCTTTAGAGCTGGCACCCCTGAGTTTTTGCCATGGACTCCACCCTTTGACTAGGCCTATTTGAAAAAATTAGTTTATAAGCTTACATAGAATGGTACTATCCAATCTCCTTATAACTAAAAACATTTTAGTCATCTAGTTGGAAAATTTGGCCATCTGTATAGGAAAAATCTAGATTTGCCAACTAGTTGACTAATAACTTCTGACCTGTACATATTTGGGCAAATATATACCAAATCATATTATTGAGTTAGGAATAAAGTGAATACACCATTCAATGCCTTTTTTATGCTGATTACAAATATAATAATCATTTCTATTGGAAATGAATTTCATCCCCCCCCCTATATATGCCAATTCAGGGTATATATTTCCACATTAGGGGGGGGGGGGCAAAATTTGTTTCTGATGTAAATGGGAGGTAAGTTTAAACTTTACCCCCCCCCCCTAATGTAGAACTATATAACCTGAATTGGCATATATAGGGGGGGGGGGCCAAAATTCATTTCTGATAGAAATGATTATTATATTCCTAATCAGCATAAAAAAGGCATCAAATGGTGTATTCACTTTATTCCTAACTCAATAATAGGATTTGGTATATATTTACCCATATTTGCTGGGGAGAAGTTATTAGTCAACTAGTTAGAAAATTAAAGTTTTGCTGGGACAACATTTATTGTCAACTGTCAAAAGGTCTAGAGACAGAAGGAGTAGAGGTATATGCTTCAAAACACTTTCCCAGGACATTCTTTGGTACTTGTTAAGAATCCAGAAAAGTGCAAGAACTGAAGTTTAGTTAATGCTACTGAAATAAGACAAAGTAGGATGAAAATGTAATAGTTTAGAAACAAATTTGGGCTATATATTTGTACATTAGGGGGTGGAGGTGGGGGTAAAGCATAGCATATGTTAAATATGTAACCTACCTAGGTGGAACTATAATTAGCTTGGATGAAAGTGCAAAAATGATTTGATGCCTTTTTTTATGCTCTTTCATAATGCAATAATCACTTCTGTTGCAAATTGCATATTTAGCCCTTAAAGGGGCCCCAAAGGTATTTCATTTTTGTAACCACAAGGAAGTTATAACCTACCTACAAAATACTTGATTTTCAATTCAAACTATTTTCCTACCATTTCAGTTTTTTCAAATGCTGTCAACAAAAATAGCACTGAGTTTTGCAATTCAAACCTTTCCCATCAACAATTCAGAGTATATATTTGCACATTATGGGGGGGGGGGGGGTTTGTAAAGTTCATAGTAAATTTGCAGTGGGCCATATAATTTAGCTAGGACAAAACAAAATCATCATTTGATGTTTTTTTATGCTCTCTCATTATTCATATAAAATACCTTTGGGGCCCCTTTAAGGGCTCAAGATTTGCAACAGAAGCAATTATTGTATTATAAAAGAGCATAAAAGGAGAGGACTATCAGCAGGCTCAGCATTGATGATGTTCACTGCTTTCATGTACAAAGGCTGGTCAAAAGTCACAACTGGTACCATTCTGTGCTGGCATGCTTTGTCAGAGATAAAACGTAAGGTCATGTATACACAAGAAACTTTGGAGGTATTATAGTTGATCATAGGCAGAAAAACTGTCAACAAAGTGCCTTTGTGTGACCATGGTGAATTGCTTCCATAAATCTACTCCATCCAACCTGTTTTGTGTCATGTATCCAGCTTGCATGTCATAGTAGGTCAATACCATCAATCTTGGAGTTTGATGGTTGAAGGTTGGAATGGGTTTGTACACAAGACTGTTCTCCTTTTGGGTTCTGCTGTAGAAAAAGAAAGGGCCTTCTCCAACCTGCTGGAGTACTTCAAGGTCTACAACTGCTCTAGGGATTATTGTTGGAATTTGGGTAGGCTTGGTATGGCTGCAGCTAGCCTGCCCATCCCATTGATAGTACAAATGTTGTGGTTGACATTGTCACCAATGAACTGGATGAAAGTTCCAGAAGTCATCCCTGGAAATCCTGTACCATGAGTTACTGTGGCAGACCACTTGAATCAAAGCACTTCAGAGTAAGAAGTAGAAAAACCTAGCCTTTTCAGCTGCTCAATGAGAAAAACGTGAATCAGATTGGTGGTGTAGCTGGACTCCAAGGTATACTTGTAAAGGAGCAAGCAAAGATCAGGAACGGCAACCCTGCATTGATTGCTTGCTTTTGTTCCCCAATTCTGGAATATACAGCTCCTGTAGGGCATTTTGGACTGACAGCTGAGCTAAATTCTAGGCTTGAAAGAGTTCAGAAAAGGGCTCTACTGATGCTATCAAAGCAGGCAGAAATGTCATATAAAGAGCTGCTGACAAAGTTTAAAATGCAAACTCTGAAAAAAAGAAAGAGGAACTCTGCACAGATTTTGGAAGAAAATCTCTGATCCACCCACACACAAAACCCTTTCCCCCCCCTCAATCTACAAAAAAACAACTCCCACACAGGTTGCAGTGCCTGTTGAGAAATTTCAGCCAGTATGCTGTGCCCATCAGCAGTTAGCAAAAAGTTTTATACCTAGTTTTGTAAAAATATATAACAAAAATTAGGAGGATTGATTAGTGTTTTTATGTATTTGCATTTTGAGTGATTATACCAAAGAAATTTGGCAATGCCATGAAAATTTTGGTGACAATAAAAGTTTATCTATCTTAAAAATAGTCCATAGTAACCAAAAGTACACAAACATGTTTTTTTTAATGGCTTGTGAGAAAAAATTGCCATTTATACATACATGCATGTATTTAAAGACAAGTGGAAACATACACAAAAATAAATAAACAAAAAACAATAAGGAAAGAACTCAACAAATTTAAACTACAGCTTGTTTCCGCACTTTCAGACTGTTCTCTATAAAACAACCTAATGCAATGATTAGGTCCCTCAAAGTAGTCCCCAAAACACCCAGGAGCAGCAGTGCATCCCCATGAAAAAGCTTATCACTAAAAATTTGCCAAACTTTGGTATCTACTCAGAAAATGGCTTATCCCATTCCCAAACTCCCCACACTCCATTTATAGGCTAGCTGATTAAAAAATGGTAACTTCTATTTTCCTTAGTCTTATTAGTCCCAATATTCAGACTAAGGTAAAGGAAAAAGTCAAAGGTAAAATAAGAGGTCTGAAATAGTTTCTATCTGTTTAAAACTTACAGCAGTATGTATTTTGGCCAAGAGAACTATAATATTCAATGGAAACTTTCAGAGGGGCTCCAAAAAGGGCCAAAAATATTTTTTGAGTAACTCTAGACCTGTATTTCTCAGCTATTAGATTAAGTGGAAAAAATTGATAAAAGTTCCCTCCCCCCAAAACAGGTCCTAAAATGATTGGTAATTTTTTTTTTAGTTGGTCCACAGGCCTGCTAAACCTGCTACCAAAGATTTTGGGCAACTGCCTGCTGCCCAGATTTTTTTCTTGACAGGTTTGAAGCTTTCAAATATCATTGCCCAGCAGTGTTTCCACTATGTTGGATTTTTCTGACATTGTTGTATTTTTCATCCTCTTGTCAGACAAAAAAAATAGTGGTCAGATGTTGGAATTTTGTCATATTTTTAGTAAAAAACAGATATTTGTCAGATTTTTAATTGTTCTAATTTTTTTTTTACTGGAGAAGGATGATTTTCAAACTAGCAAAATGGGTAGACTTTTTTCTTAGTGATTAAAAAAAACAAAACAAACCTATCACTAGTTTAAGCAAGGCAAAACTTTTGAAAATTTGTTGCAGTTATGTTCTGCAATAAGGAGTTTGAAATACGAGTAGAACTACTTCATATTATTGAGTGTTGTGATGGGAAGGCAGAAACCATTTTCAACCATACTTGCAATGTTTCTTCAAGATAAAAATATACCAACAGAGAACTGGATTGGATTCATTGCAGACACATGTACGCTCGTAATACTATGTTTGGGTAGGATAACTCAGTTGCAAGCAGAATCAAAGATAAACTCCCATC
This sequence comes from Artemia sinica, assembly GCA_027921565.1. Lineage (NCBI taxonomy): Eukaryota > Metazoa > Arthropoda > Branchiopoda > Anostraca > Artemiidae > Artemia > Artemia sinica. Next base: position 18,699,533 of record CM051258.1, read on the forward strand.
TGTGATATATGTCAAGTACAGAAGTCATTCAGTTCATTTGTTTGTTTGTTCTGCTTGCAAAAAATTGCCAAAGCTATTGAAAGATCTGGGTCAAACAATATATAATCACTCCAGCATGAGTGCCAAATGATGCTCTGAGTTTGAATTGCACCAGAAGTTTACAGACACCCCAGTCCTGAATGTGCTTGCCCCAGGTCAGACATTTTGGCTGTCTCTTGAGATGTGCATTGTGACTATTGCATAATTGGGATGTCCTTAGTAGCTATATTCAGGGAGTAGCAGCTGAGGATCCAACTCATGTGAATGACAGAGCAATGCAAACCCTAAAAAATCCAATCCTTTGGATTCAACTTGAGTTCCAGCTCTATGTACTAGAGCTGTTTACAGATTTATCTTGTTTTCCGATATGAAAAACCTTTGTTTCACAAAATAAAATTAGATGTAAAGACACTGCTAAGAAATCTGACCATGAATTTCATGAAAACTAGCTACATTAGATCAACCATGCCATTGAATCTTGACTCTGACAAAGCAAGTGAATACTTTACAACTGAAAATGTGTGCTTGGGGAGGGAAACTCACAAGTCTTCAAACCTTGCAGTCAAATACAAATACAAAAGCAGATGAACAGGAAGTGAAAATCATCTATAAATGTGCTTGTAAGTTATATGTGGATGTGGTGAAGCATATCAAGCAGCAATTCTTGTTTGAGGCTAAACTGTTTAATGTGTGTGACATCCTTAACCCTACAAAAGCTTTGGACATAGGTGCAATTGATCTTCTGCAAAAGATTCTACCATGATATAGTGCACTGTCATGGGAGGGAAGAAAGATAGTAGAGGAATGGCAGAGTTTACTGCTTTTTGGTCTTCCAAATGTGACATATGTCTGATTTTTGGCATCACTTGGCTTCTATAAAAACACCAAATGTTAGTGAGAGGTTCTCTAACATAATCAGCATTGTCCAATACCTCCTGGCCTTGCCATTTTTGTATGTTATTGTAGAGCAGTTCTTTTTCATCCTTGAAAGATGTTAAAACAGATCATAGAAAACTCACTAAAAATTGTAACCCTTACCTTAACTATCTTGGCCAAGTTGGTCATGAAAACAAAAAGACATGTGTCCCATGATTTAGATGTCAACGCCCCCTCTTAAAACTACTCAAAACTAAAAGCCAATGCAATGGCTTAGGAGTGCGTTCAGTGCAGCTAAAAAGGGCAGCTAAATAAAGAAAAAAATTGACGAAAGTTTGTTTTGTATTTGACAAAAAAATAGGATTTTATATGAACTTTTTAAAATATATGAGGTACTAAAGAATAAAATTGACTGCAAATAACGTGTGGATTTTTCTTTTGGAATGGTAAAGATATGGATGTTACCATTGTGAGAGGAGGAGCTGTATGACAGACAGTGTAATAGCTTGTCTTGTGAAAAGAAAAATTTTCCAACATGACAGACTATTGTCAGATATTTTGGTTGGAGTTGGAAGTTTGTTGGATTTTACACCAGTGTGGGTGATAGAAAAAGTTTTGGATTATCTGTGGGTGGGTGTCAGATCTTTCAGACTTTTTAAACTGACCCATTAGAAATCCAGTAGGAACAAAGTGGAAGCACTGTTGCCCAGACTAAGGGTCAATACATTTATTTCTGATGCTTTAGTTCTGAAGAACAGAGGTTATTAAGAGACCCCAGAAATAGGCTAATTAACTTATTATTGTTTAGTAGTTTTGAAACTTAAAGCTTTGATTTCCTTGTCTATTGAGGACTTAATGTAAAAAAATTGTGTTGGGCTGGCATAAAACCTTTTTGATACTTCTGTACTAGCCAGTACACACACTCAAGAAGTGAAGTTAGGTTAATTATGATGAAATATACCAAAATGTGAGGAAAATATAATACTTTAGTAACAAAACTATGGAAAGTACAACAAAGAATTATGGAAAGGGGGCTGCCCAGAATGCATAGTATTAAAATACCAACTCTATTTATTAAATATTTAAATTAAATTATAGCTACAATGTAGTTTCTTTCAGTGAACTTAAGCTAATTGTCTGTTTTTTTTTTTGCTGATTCAACTAAGCAAACTTCTTGAGTGTGTATTTGCTAATATGTAAGTACCACCCTTTTTTCTGAAATGCAAATTTGGAAAGATATAGATATATTTTTCTGATTAGACAGAAAGATATATTGAGACAGGGCCAGAAAAAAAAATATCTAGGACAAAAGCTTTGTGAAAAATATTGCTTGTTTTGAATTGTAAGGTTGGAAAATAGGTGCAACATTTTTTTTTGTCCATCTGTGGTGATGCCTTCTAATTAATTCAATTTGGAATTTAGTAAAAATATTAAGACGCAAATACAAAAGTTTAGAAATACCACTTTTTATAAGGAATATATCCTGGCAAGCTTATGCTTAACGGGAAATTGAGAAATTACCACTTCCTAGCTATGTGCGTCAGTTGGGTCCTGGAAGGTATGGCTGACAAAATGTATAAAAGATACATTTTATGGGAAGGGGCAGACTGATACTAATTTTATGCCAAACTGACCTCTGGTCCATTGATTTAGAAATACCTTGGAATATTGTCAGATTATTGTTAGTGTCTAAGTATCTTATTATATGTTATTGTAGATTTCTGATACTTGTGGTTCTACCTGGGACAACCAGTCCCAGCAGAATATATATATATATATATATATTATTAAACCTTGTACTAGTGTATGTTAAGTGAATAAAAATATTGTATTATAGCCAACCTCTCTACAATCTACATTTAGTCTCTCAAATATACCCAGCTGGTAAGCCTCATTAGTTTGGTCATAGCCTAAGGCACGCTACCAAAGTTTGATTACCTTAGGGTCATAGTTTATCTTCCCTATAAAGGGAGAATAAGGCATCTACAGCAACTTCACCTAACAACCATAAAACCAATTTACCACACATCCATCAGTCCACCATCTGAAATAGTATGTCAAGTGTATTACCTTAAATTACCTTAAGTCACACTTACCAGTGATAAGGACAAGTCCTGTGAATGCCAGTCACTGATGATGATAACTCAGCTTGTTATGTGCATCCCATACTGCAAGCCAAGGTTTCTTGCCCCATTCTTTGTCTGCTGCAGACTTGAAGGTTTCAACGCTGGGAGACATAATAGAATTCTGGCTAAGGGAGTTCCATAGGCTGACTACAATGTTAGAAAAGAATTTGTTTTTCAGCCTGGTATTAGCTTGTTTTCTTTAAAGCTTCAAGGGGTGACCTCTAGTACTTGGTGAACTGACTATCTGGAACAGGTTGGGGATCACACTCTGGTCACGTACTAACTTGTATATCATTAATACATCTCCTTGCCTATGTCTATATGTGAGAGATGGTAGTTTGAGCTTATGTAATTGGGTAGAATATGGAAGATGTTGAAATCCCGTTATGCATTTAGTTGCACATTGCTGAACTGATTCCAGAATTGATATATCACCCCTATTGACTGGAGTAGCAATACATATCCCAAATTCTAATTTTGGTCTCATCATGGCCTTTAACAGCTTGGTGATCATAGCTGGAGAAGTGATGCGAAATGTTCTTTTATTAACCCAAGAGTTTGGTTGGTACTCGCTACTACAGATTGTGTGTGAAAAATAAGATTAAGCTTATCATCAACCAAGACTCCCATACCTTTTTCACCATGACTGCATATGAGTGGCTGTTTTGAACCATCACCGGATTCCATAAAATTCTGTCACAGAGGGTTATTTGCTCCAAAATGAATAATTCTGCATTTCTGGATATTAAATTCAAGCTGCAACGATTTTGCCTACTTTGAGAATGCATCAAGATCAGCCTGGAGGGGCATGGCACTTTGAGGGTCATGGACAGAACCAATTATTTTGGAATCATCTGTATACAAGTAAATTTTATTCTCTGTGATTGAAGGTGTGTTTTTAATGAAAATATTAAATTAAGTTGAACCCAAAACTTCCTTTGGGTAATCTACATTTTACATCTGTTGATTCTGAGAGAGGATTGATCCATTGTCTCTAACTACCCTTACCACCTGCTTTCTATTTGTAAGAAATTGCATTATCCAATTGACAACATTATCATGGATTCCCATTGCATAGAGTTTAGAGTTTAATCTCCTGTGGCAAACTTTATCAAATGCTTTGGCTAAGTAAAGTAAAAAAAAGTAAGTATGATGGCACTAGACCCTTAAGGTCCAATTCAGCGGTGCTGATCTCTGTTTTGTGGCCCTTCAGCCAGGAAGTGCAATCGGGGACTGGGGGCCAGCCATCGTGTGCTTTCGCACACCCTTCCTGCTTACCTTCCCAGATTTTTCCAGGTACCCATTTTGTGCTGGGTCGACTCTGGCTAAGCTTACAGAGTCAGACCACTGATCTGCATCCCAAACCAAATGACTGGCCACAATCCAGTAATAACATTTAGATGCAGTTCCAGATCCAGTAATAAATTTCAACAGCTAGATCCAGTAATAACATTTAAACAGGAGACCTCATCCATAAGTTTTGAGACATGCTCTTATGTGTTGGTTAGTGTCAGTGTCATGATGTTACTGTCAACTGATCAATTGGGACAAAATCCATGTTGATTAGGTGACAGTAGATTATTAGTATTTAAAGGAATCATAATGGCTGAATTGACTATGCTTTTGAGTAGTTTCCCAATTGCTGAGGTAAGACTAATTGGTTGATAATTGTTAGCTTCATTTCTATTGCCCCCTTTGTGCACAGGCGTGATGTAAGCCTTCTTCCAATCTTACAGAACCTATTTAGTACCTAGAGACTTTTGGAAAAGTAGGGTGAGAGGATGCAACAACACTGCATATATTTTGTGTAGTAGGGGGGCGGGGTATACAATCTGGTCCTGAAGATTTATTGGGTTAATCTTCTTCAATTGGGTTTCTTCATCAGTTTTGGTTATATTAATGGGTGTCATGCCATTTAAAATTTCATACCTTGGGCGATCTGAAATTGGAGTATTATCAGGGACAGTAAATACCAAGATGAAGTGCTTATTTAATGTATTGGCAATCTCCCTTGGGTCACAGATTTTTATGCCATCCAGTAGAAGTTGTGTAACAGAATCCCTACCAGGGCTACCAGATGAGGTGTACCTCTAGAATTTTTTTGGGTTAGTTTTTGTTGCGGCTGCCATTGATTCCTCCTATTTTTTGGTCATTTTTTCGAGTAAGGTTTCGCACTTAGTTACTTGCCTGTTTGTATTTTGTGTAATAATCCTCTTGGTTGCAATTCTTTATGTATAGCTTCTACCATTTCTTTTTTCTGCTCCTGACCTTTTTAATTTCTTTTGTAATATATGGGAGGGTTTCAGTTTCCTTTTCCTATTTACAGATGAGTAATTTTCAAAAGCTCCCAATAATATTCATTTCATAGTTGACCATACATTCCATAAAAGACCAATCACATTGTGCCAATTCATGAAAAATTAGAATGTAATCAGTATACACATGTTTCTTAAAGTAGGATTTATATAGGTACAGTCTAAACCTGCAGCCTATGGCAATGTCACTTGCTCGATATGGTGGTAGGGCGTCAATACTCAGAATAGATTCTTGGTCTTTTACTAGCAGAAGATCAAGTAATGAAGGGTTTGGACCTTCTCTATATCTAGTTGCAAAGCTAACTGCCTGATGGGAGTGATTAAACAGACATTCCAGAAATGGTTTCTATTGAACTATTTTATGAGAATCCAAACCTACTGAATATATTAGTCCAGTAAATTTACGAAACTCTGGGACAAAATTGCAATATAAAAGATTTTTACCCTTGTAGACCAAAAAATTCTGTACCTCATATCGAAAGTCCCCAAAAATTCCCTGGGCAGAACAGGGTAAAAAAAAGCAGGGGAAAAATTGTAAAAATTGAGGGGCAGATTTATCGTGCGCTCGAACTTCACGTCTGCTCTTTTTCTGCACGGAGAAATCAAGAAAAGAAAGTTATGTTGTTTTATTACTGGACTTGGTTCAATTTCCCCTTTTAGCGGGAGAGGGGGGAAACAGTATCCCTGAGAGTTGTGCAATTTGGCTTGTCAAAATGTAGCACCCAAGGTTTTTTGACTTAGTGATTTAAAAAAACATGTATTAGATTTGTATCTTGCTTTTCCTCAGTGTTTTCACTGTAGGGGAGACAATGCATCAGGCCTTTGGAGTACGTGGGCAGATTTACTTCGACTATATAATTGAAATATAAGACAAAACTAAAAAACTAAATATAAAAATAAAACAAATCAGGTAACTTAGGTAATCACTGCAAAAGATAATTATTGTTTTGACTGAACTAAAAAGATAAGATCAAGGTTTGTACTAAACATTGTCTTCTTCATTGTTATCAATAAAAACATTTTTATTGGAATGCACAATCCCTTGCCAGTCTGCAAGAAAGTGTGCAAGACAATCCATTTTTTTCGGCAACTACAGCGTGGACTGTCACAGTTGGAAAGTGTGTAGCTACAACGAATCACATTTATCTGATGAGGCGTAGCAGGTCCGATGTCTGTCATGATCGGAGTGAGGCGTTCGTCACGTAATCACCAACCCCAGTCTTTTGGGTTGAGTTCTATAAGAATGATTAGACTATAAGAATGAAATTTCGCAGCCGGTGGAGTTGGTGGAAGTCTCCCTTGGTTTCACAAAAGTTGATGTCTTTGAGCTGTTCAGTTTTTCAAGAAAAACACTGTACCTAGCTTTGCTGAGACCCTCCCCTTTCTTAGCCTTGTAGAAACACAGCAAAAGATTTTCACTGGCTTGCTGGACTTCTTTTTTGTAGAGCGCAGATTAAGGAATACCTCACAATCATTCCTAAATTCTTCATGGCTTTTCAGGAATGGCAGGACAGCCTGCTTTCCTATCCCAAACAAACGGGACGTCGTGTTGCAACCAAGAAGAGTATGGCCAACAAGAATATAGTGACAAACCTGTCCCAGCGATCGTTTGATAAAGGTAATGTGCCAGTATTTATTTGACAGCGCTCTTGACTTGGTACTGGTTTCGAAGTAGAGATCCCTGGCTTCCGGAGGCAGGTGATGGAGGAGAAGGATCAATAAATCAGTGTTGTTTCCGACTACTGCGGTTACCCTTTCCTTGGCCACATCAATACCTGTCATTGCAATCAGAACATCCGCATCTCTCTCTGCATGAAGGACAGTGAGCATGGCTTGGACAAGCTTCTTACCAATAGCTCGAATAATCTTCTGCTTATTGTTGAGATTTTGCCATTAGTCCTCCTTCTTCCTTTGCAGCTTTATACTCAGTATGAAATCGACGGTCAGACACTGGATACCTTTTGTTAGTCTAACCTGGGTGACATCTTTGGTTGACAGACCTGAAGTGTAACCATCAAAGACGACGGAAGTATTTGAATACTTCTGTGTCATGAATGAAACGCAACTATTGCAAATCTGTTCGAAAGTGTTTCCTGTTTTCCATGAAATATGCTGGAGCAGCCATCCGCCATCAATCACGTATTTTCCTGGCTCTTTTGATAGGACGTTCACTGGTTCTGCCTTTGCTAATTTCCAAATAGCTTTTGCTAGCTGCACCTTATCTGGCTGTCTCGGCAGGCTTGACAATTTGAAAAGGGCAGTAGGAAAGCTTGAGAGTTTGAATCTGTGAGTGTCTTCCATATCCTCTCTGGCTGTAGTTGCTGCTGCTTGTAGATGTTGGAACAGAAGACTTGCGTCAATTTGTATGTCTTCACTATCAGCTTCAGAAATGTTGCCTTGATAGATCATTGTAATCGCTTTGTTTTTACGTTTGAAGATGTAGGAATCGGCATCGGCGTCATCCATTGACTTCAAACTTTCTTTTCCTATTGCCTATGCTGTATCCATGTTGACGTCCCTTTCTGCTGTCATACCATTCGATATATTGCGCAATTGAGTGCAGCTGTTGTACAGGACTGCGCAAAAAATCTACTTAAGCCTTTACGTCCCTTCTATCTCTTTCTATTCGAGCTGGTCTTGCGGAAACGTGCTGGTCAGATAACAAGTACTCAACGCTGGTGAGTGACTGCATAAGCTCATTGATTTCAGCTCGCAGGGGCATTGACATTGTCCAGATCAACTATTTCGTCTCACTCATCCTATTTCCTCTCGTGAGTCTCCCGCATGGTTTCAGCGAGCTCCTCAGTACTTGCTCAGTTACTAAGTTGGGAAAGAGTCCAGCCCAAACTCTATTGCTTCTTCAAATGACAAACATCCCATCCGTTATGTCTTTATACAGCTTCTTGTTACTTTCTTTGAGCTCTTCCATTTGTTGAAGAAATATTCTCACCGACGTAGTATGCAAGTTGTGGCCATAATTGCTTAAACTCCAATATGAAAAGATTTCATGGATTTGCTAGCAGCTCAGCAGCAACGATTTAAGAAATTTACAATTAAATTTCTTTTGAATTATTTTTCTTGATTAATCAGTAGTGTACCTAACCAATAGTGCTCAAAACCCGCCTCAGGTCCCTACTGTGGTGTTTTCTTTCTGGATGGTGAAGTTTTCCCCACAGCAGAGTGCAGATTTTCTGGTATTATAGTGGTATCCTTTTCTTGTTTAGCTTAAAGCTTATTCCAATAGGCAATGCAAAGAACTCCCCCCCCCTCAAAAAAAGTCCCTCCGGATCCCACCCCAAATATTAATGAAATTGATCCATTTATGCCCCATCCTGGCTGGTCAAGCTCACTATCTCAAAGCTCACATAATAGTTCAAGTTCTGAGAATAGGAGAATGATTAGTGTTGGGGCTAATGTCACTATAGATGACAATGGGTCTCAAGAGGTTCTTTCTAGGAGCTCCAAAAAAAGAAAAAAATCTCCCCAATCAAAAGTATTTCCCCTCCCCCTGCCCAAGATTCTCCTTCCTAAAACTTAGGAATTTACCTCAAAATTTCTCCTATTACCCCCTTTTAGATAACAAAGATTAGTACAATAAGGGTTGCCATCTTTAAATTGTTAAAATCAATGTTCTCCCTTAACATTCATCGTGATGGATCTTTGCTAATAGCTGTCCAAGATAAGAAATCAGCAGATATAATAATTAATCTAAAATCTCTACTAAATATCCCAATTAATTCATGTAAATGGAACCCAAACCAATCCTCAACAAAAAAAGTAGTGTAAAATGTTCCCCCAGAAATACCTATTGAGGAGTTAAAAGAAGGGCTCTCAGATAGGGCTGGCAACACAATCCCTGTTGAAGATGTCACCCAACTGGGTAAACCCCACTCTAATGGCCTAAAAACAAGTTGATCTTTCTTATTTACACTGAAGGAAAAAATTGATATCCCAAAAAAGTTACTCCTATTTGGGCAAATCAAACCACACAAGGCGTACAAGCCAAAGCCTATCCACTGCCAGAAGTGTCTCAAACTGGGACACACAACAAACAAATGCAGCGAAATTCTCCTAGCTTGTAGTAATTGTAAAGGCTCCCATCCTAAAGAATTGACAACTTGCAACAACATTCAGCCTACATGTATCAATTGTAAAGGCCCACACGAATCTACCAATAAATCACTATGTCCTGCATATAAGAAAAGAGCACTAACACTCCAAATAGCAACAGAGAAGGCCATTCCATACCCTTATGCAGCTATGGAAGCAAATGCTGCCCAATCACACCAAATAAAACCCATAATGAAATCAACCAAAACTCCCAAGTCAAACACTCTCAATGCAACAAGTACCCCTTACAAAACACCATCCTATAAGCTCCCTAGCTCACATTCCTATCAGAATGAATCACCAAGCCAACAAGCCTCCTCATCCAGTGAGATGAGGTCTGCCTGGCCCCCCTCCAAGAAGAAACAAACCAGAAACACTACCAGAATTAATCCCTTAACTGAAAAACTGGATGCACAACCAAACATGCAAACTCCAAAAATATGCTTATTCATTCTAAACTGTAATGCAGTTCAGGCCATGAATATACAACAACTACAGAAAACAAAAAATCATTGCAGAATTGGCGAAAATCTACATCCCTAATCATATGCTCATCATAGGCAGCGCGCTAGCGCTGCCTAAGTAAAGAACGATGTGGGCACAATGTGTTGTTTTTTGGTTCTTCATACCCGGGCACTTCGTATCAAAGGAGTTGTCGTAGAAACTTCGAAAATGGCTCATTCGATTGAAATTTTGAGTGGCTAGTGCCCTTTTTAATAGTCGAAAGTGATTGGAGGGCAAATAGCCCCCCCCCCCCCCCCACGCCCATAATTCCCCAAACGCATCCAATCAAAATTTTGAGATAGCCATTTTGCTCAGCGTAGTTGATTTCCAGATAGTAAATATGTTTTTGAGGAGGACACTCCCCCACAACCCTCAGGGCAAGGGTTTTAAGTTATGCCCTGGGGGCATATAAGGTTTTATAGAAGGCGTTGTCGTAGAAACTTCAAAAAAAAGCTCATTCGATTGGAAATTCAAAGGGCTAGTGCCCTTGTTAATAGTCGAAAGTGATTGGAGGGCAACTAGCCTCCCCCCCCCACACCCATCATTCCCCAAACACATCCAATAAAAATTTTGAGGTATTGAGATGAGATATTGAATTTGAAAATTTTGAGATGAGACGAGCAGAAATTACTATAAGTTGGGGTGCGAAACCCCTATGCCTTCCCAAGGCCAGAACAAAATTTGCACTTTACTGAAAAAATACAAACGAATGTGCATTGTCAGTTTAATATACATATACTGATATTTAGTAATTAAAATGTTAATATTATTTGATTTATCAAAGTTTTAAAAGTAAAAACATTTATATTTTTTCAGTAAAGTACAAATTTTGTTCTGGCTTTGGGAAGGCATAGGGGTTTTGCGCCCAACTTATGTTAATTTCTGCTTGTTTTGAGTTTGACTCGGTTATTTATTGTAATTTCTGTTCGTTTTGGGTTTCATTTATTTATCAATGCTGATTTGTGGTAGTTTCACGCTTGGTAGATTATTTTATTTTTGCTCATTTTTTGTTTAATGGAGTTCTTTACTTTTCTTTGAAAAACTTATTTTGTAGAAAAAAGTTTTTTTAATTAATTGAAGTAAAAAAAAAATCTTGCTTTACTATTAGCAAAGCTTAACATTGATACACAGTCATATGAAAAATAAATAAAAAAAAACAACACATCAATACTCCAGTGGAACGTAAGATCACTTAACAGAAAATAAGTTTAAATGAACTAATATCTTTTATGAATAATAAATCCATAGATGTTGCTTGCCTCCAGGAAACTCTTTTAGGCCAAAATCAACAAATTAAGTCTGGGATATACTATTCTGAGAAAGGATAGGTCATCAGAGAGAAAAGAAGGTGGAGTAGCTCTAATAATTAATCATGATATAAAATTCTGTGGCATCAAATTCTGTGGCATCAATTTTCCAGATTTTGTAAATGATGTTGATGCCATTGGTATCAGTGTTTGGCTGAATAATACAAAAACTTAGGTAATAAG
>CM051258.1:18715992-18825992 GCA_027921565.1 Artemia sinica
ACAAAATTGGACAAATTGGCAGCTGATGGAGAAGGGATGGGGAGTAGAGTTACCTAAAGTAGATTTCAATTGTTAAAATTGCCAGTATCAAGTAACTCTCAACGGAATATATGTTTTTGAACGGGCTCACGAACATTTGAAGATTGGTGCTACTCTGTTACAATATGAAACAAAATTTGAGGAGTGTGAACGCAGTAATAAAAAGGGGGTATTATTTCCAGTGAAGGCTCCGTCGATTGAATCACTGAAGCACTGGGTATGGTTTCTTTACATGCCTTCTACAGAACATGATTCAGTTACCCGTACATAAATAGTCCCTGTGACCAAGGACTCTTCGAGTTCACACAAAATATCTTTGGTAGAGTTTGGGGGTATGCACTGGACACCTTCAAAGCAAAAACTTATTGCTGACCTTGATCCGAAACAGAATATTATTGTTCATCATATGAAATTGCGATGGATAGTAACCATTGGTTTCAGGGTCAAAAAGATACATAGAGCCGTTTAATTGATCAAAAAGCCATATTTGAAAAGGTTTATTGACAATTTTGCCAGTAAATTTCCAAAAATGAAAACGAAGGTTGAAAATAATATCTGTAAACTCATTTTAAATTCAGCCCTTGGGAAAATTTGAGAAAGCGTACGAATCAGAAAGTTGATGTGACGTTGTAACCAGTCTAAAAGAATAAGCTCGAATTGTTTGCCGACCCCAACTTCACATCATTCACTATCACATGCTCCAATATGATCCTCCGACATAGAAAAAAAAAAGAAATTTTAAATAAAAATATTGCTTTTATTTTAAATAAAAATATTAGTGGTGTAGCTCAATAACAGAAATCTCCAAGAAACTCATGTTGTCATTCTTTTTCAATGTGTGTAAGGTGTAATGGCCGAGGGAGAGGGAAGTTCAAGTGTACTATGGAGACACTGATTCAGCCCTGTTAAAAGTTAAAACTGAAAATTTACTGAATAATTTGGAAAATGTTCAGCAATATTTGCTCTCGAAGGGATTTTACCAATTAGGATCAGTCTATTTATCCGGAGCTAGTGAAGCGCCAGGTCCCAAATCCATTCTAAATATTAATTAATTAAAAAAACTTTTTCCACAAAATAAGTTTTTCAAAGAAAAGTAAAGAACTCCATTAAAACAAAAATGAGCAAAAATAAAAATCAAATAATCTACCAAGCGTAAAACTACCACAAATCAGCATCGATAAATAAATGAAACCCAAAACGAGTTAAATGAAACCCAGCACTGTAAGTTATGTCCCGGGGGCATATAAGGCTCTTATTGAATGAACACTCGTATAAACCTCAGAGACGGCTCATTTGATTGGAAATTGAAAGTTCTAGTTCACTTTTAAGAGTCAAAAGATATCGGAGGGTAATCAGCCCCCCACGCCCTTTTATCCAAATGCATCCAATGAAAATTTTGAGATAGCCATTCTGTTAAAATATAGTTCAAAAATCATATAACAAAAACTCCGGTGTTAACACAACCCCCCAGGGTCCGGGCGCAAGCGTTATAAGTTATGCCCTGGGGGCATATATATTTCTTATTGGAGGGATGCTCGTATAAACTTCAAAGAGGGCTCATTTGATTGGAAATTGAAAGTTCTAGTTCACTTTTTAAGAGGCAAAGGGGGATCAAAGGGAACCTAGCCCCCCTCCCTCCACGTCATGTTTTTTCTCAAACCCATCCGATAAGAGCTTTGAGATAGCCATTTTGTAAAAAATAGTTCAAAGACCACAAACGAAAACTCCGCGGTCAACAGGGCCCGAGGGCAGGCGTTGCAAATTATTCCCTGGGGGAATATATGGTTCATATGGAAGGGATGCTCGTATAAAATTCAAAGAGGACTCATTTGATTGGAAATTGAAAGCTCTAGTTCACTTTTTAAGAGTCAAAACAGATCAGAGGGCACCTAGCCCCCCCCCCCTCCACGCCCTTTTTTCCTCAAACCCATTTGATAGGAACTTTGAGATAGTCATTTTTTTTTAAATAGTTCAGAGATCGTATAACGAAAACTCCGGGTCGACAGAGCCCCCCAGGGCCCGAGGGCAGGCGTTGTAAGTTATGCCGTAGGGGAATATATAGTTCTTATTGAAGGGATGTTCGTAAAAACTTCAGAGAGGGCTCATTTTATTGAGAATTGAAAGTTCTAGTTCAGTCTTGAGAGACAAAAGAAATTGGAGGGCAACTAGCCTCCCCCCATGCCCCCTTTTTCCCAAATGCATCCCTTAAAAGCTTTGAGATAGTCTTTGTTACAAATTGTTCAAAAAGTCAGATAATAAAACTCAGGTGTCGACATAACCCCTCAGGATCCGGTGGCAGGTGTTATAGGCTATGCCCTGGGGCATATATGTTCTTATGAAAGGGATGCATTTATAAACTTCAGAGAGGGATCATTTGATTGGAAATTGAAAGTTTGAGTTCACTTTTTAAGAGTCAAAAGAGATCCGAGGGCAACTAACCCCCTCCCCCCACGCCATTTTTTTTTTTCAAACCCATCTTTTGAAAATTTTGAGATAAACATTCTGTTAAAAATAGTACAAAGGTCGGATAAGGAAAACTCCGGTGTCAATACAACCCCCCAGGGCCCAGGCGAAGGCGTTCTAAATTATGCCCTGAAGGCATGTATGGTTCATATGAAATGGATATTCGTATAAACTTCATAGATGGCTCCTTTGATTGGAAATTCAAAGTTCACTTTTTAAGAGTCAAGAGAATGAACGGCAGCTGGCCCCCCCCCCACGCCCTTGTTTTCCCAAACCCATCCGCAAAAAATTTTGAACCATCCGCTACAAATAGCTGTTTTTTTTTTTTATTGTTCAAAAATTAGATAACAAAAACTCCGGTATCGACACAACCCCCCAGGGCCCGAGGAGTAGGCGTTGTAAGTGTTGTCCTGGGGGCGTATATATGGTTCTTATGAAAGGGATTCTCGTATAAATTTCATTGAGGGCTCATTTGATTGGTAATTGAAAGTTCTAGATCAATTTTTAGGAGTCAAAAGATATGAAAGGGATTCTCGTATAAATTTCATTGAGGGCTCATTTGAATGGTAATTGAAAGTTCTAGATCAATTTTTAGGAGTCAAAAGATATCCTGAGGGCAACTAGCCCCCCCCCCCCAACACAGACCCTTTTTTCCCCAAACCCATCCGATAAAAATTTGAAGATAGCCATTTTGTCAAAAAGAGTTCAAAGATCAGATAAAAAGAACTCCTGTGTCGATGCAACCCCGCAGGGCCCAGGGACAGGCGTTGTAAGTAATGCTCTGGGGGCATATAATGTTCTTATGGAAGGGATGTAATATTCGGAGAGGACTCATTTGATTGGAAATTGAAAGTTCTCGTTCACTTTTTTAAAGTCAAAAGAGATCAAAGGGCAACTATCCCCCCCTCCATACCCTATTTTCCTCAAACCCGTCCGATAAGAATTTTTGATAGAGCCATTTTTTTCAAAACGGTTCAAGGATCATGTAACGAAAACTTCGGGGTCAACACAATCCTTCACGGCCCGGGGTAGGTGTTGTAAGTTATGCCCGGCGGGCATATATAGCTGTTATGGAACAAAATCTATTTAAAGCATCACTCTTTACCCCCCTTCTAATCAAGTTATAACTTCCTTTAAGTTCTACCAAATGACTTCTCCCTATTCCACTCAGGAACTGCCTGCTCCTTGTTCAGCCCCAGATGGATGGAAAAAAGTGGAATCTGGTAGTTTTTCATTATTCAACTGTAAACTATAGCTTTCTTTCATTATAGCCCAAAAAGTGGGATTAAACCGCATATTTAACCAATTCCTAAATTGACATACAGTTAGTAAAATGGATAGCCGTGCTTACCTACGAATTCCTTAGACAATTTCTCCAGAGAATATGTAACAAATGTTATTCAGCTTATCAAATCCCTTCTTTTCAGAATTGGACCATGTTTAGTGTCATTACTTTAGTTTGTAGTGTTTTAACCTGGTATTCAGTCTTAGCTTTCTATTATTTTAAACTTTTTTCAACTGTGAAAAAACGTCCTGAGCCATTCTACTTTTTCAATCTTTATAGAATTCACTATCTTTGCTAATAATACCAACCAGGTGCAAAATTAGGCACCAGTTGGTTATGATGTTTCATGATCAGCCTAGTAGAAAATTTCCTTTTTTCTTTATTTTTACCATGCTACTTTGAATGGGAAGGGTTGCCATAGAAACTTCTAAGTAGACTCGTATGATTGGAAGTTGACAGTCCTAGTGCCGTCTTACAATTTGAAAATGATTAGAGGGTATTCATCCCCCTCCTATGCCTTTTTCTGCTAGTCCCTTCCGATGGCTATTTAAGGAATGGTGTCAATTGGGGGAAAGTGGGGCTTGTGCCCCCATTCTAGATGTTTTGTCCCCCCCCCCTGCAGCCTATATTTTTAAAGATACCTCTTTAGGGTGTTTTCTTGAAAATGTTTTTGGTATTTTCTTTGGAAATATTGAAAAAAGTGACAAAGTGCACCCTATAGATATTAAAATATGTGTTTTGCTCCCTCCTTCAATTTTTGTGAATTGCCGTCAGTGATGTATGTCTTGAAGGCAAATCAAATTTTTAGATAGCTTGATATGGATGATCTTGATGGACTTTGTTCTATGGAACAAAGCAAAGGTAATGGGAGTACACGGAAGCAATTGAGGAAGTGAAACTCTCCCAGACTTAGATTATGCTGATGATTTAAATATCCTTGATGGAAATGTTATTAAAATGAATGAATTGTTTGAGGTTTTGTGATTTTTAATTTTGAATAATTGAAACTGTTGTTGCCTCACGAAACGCAATAGGCATCATTAGTGTAAATCATTCCTAGATACCCCTTTTTAAGTCAACTTAAAGTGCATAACTTGGCCCAGGACCAGACAGTAAGAAGGTCCCAGTACCTACAGCTGAATGGAGACTTGGTGTAATTCTGGGTAGATCTTGGTTTCTACATGGCATTCCACTTAACAAAATTTGAAGTCCTGCACAAGCAATTTCAAGCCTATCATTTCCAACTCAATATGTATTCATTGCTACAAATTTTATATTTAATTGTTAGGTATCCTGTAATAAATAACGCAGAGAGGAAAGGGTTGATCCTCTCTCTGAATCAAAACAAGTAAAATCCAGCATAATAGGGCATGATATTATCGAGTGGTGCCACCAGTCAAGGTTTTCCTACTGCGCTGTTTGCCAACTCATTTCTAGTTAGGCAAACGTGTCAAAGGTCCACTCTGAGGCCACGCAAGCAAGGTCCCAATTCTAGGGTTAAGGATCTAAGAAAGAGCTGTTGACAAAGTGGAAACCATAAAGTATCTCACCACGCTAGAACAACTTCAACCCTTTATAATCACCTCATGGTCACCGTCGTGTTCGTTCAGAGGATCCATGTTCTTATTATTCATAAAAATTACAGTTTTCTGCGGATATATAACTATCTGTTAAGTTTGTTGAACAAAATAGTCTTCAGTTCGAAAAACATCCGAAGTCCTTAGTTACTTTTATTATGCATTCTGGCACAAGAACAAGTTGTATTAGCAGCTAAGAGTTTGTTCCGTCTTGTGATTTTTTTTTTTTTTTTTTTTTTTTTTTTTTTTTGCATGAAACATGAAAGAATCTTAACACTGAAAATTCAAAACATCCAATTTTTTAGGTTTAGAGCTATTGAAATACACCGTCAACAAAGATGTTTTTGAAAACAATAGTGACTAGCTCAGTTGCTGAGTTCTTTGAATAAATTCGCTGAATTTATATTTAGCCCAAGTGTTTATTGAAGTGCACTTTGTACCATTTTCAGCTTTATTTTTTATGAGTTATACTAATTTGTGTCTAATAATCAATCTGGTGGACATTTCTCTCTTTCCTTCTAGACCCAGTCCGCAATCATCGCTCTCAAAGCAGACGTACTGGATTTCACATGGATGTTTCTACTGCATCAGAAACCATTTGGCTGCCTTGCCCTTCCAACAAAACTAAGCAACCTGAGAAAATCTTTTTGAGAGAACAAGCGTTCCAATTAAGAAACTATCGAAACGCAATATTGATGACATCCGCCATGGCAGATGGCGGGTGATTCTTGTGGAAAGATTGAAAATTCCTATTATTTATTGCAGTTGCATATATCTACAAACTGTGAAACAGGGTTGTCATTTAACTGTGAAAAAATGTGACATAGAAATAAACAACTTCACCGATTTCGCCATTCATTATATAGAACATGAAGCTAGCACAAAAAAGAAATGCCCCATTTGTTTATGTCCGAATGTTAATAACATTAAGGAGCATCTAGTTATGAAGGGTCATGTTTTGAAGGAAATTGCTGGATTTGAGTTCCCTGACAATTTATGCGACAGAAACAACCAAAAGCGAGAACCGGTAAATTTTACCAGTTCCAATGTGGATGGATACTCTCAAGGTATTTATTTATTTTTTTTTTTTTGCTTTAAGAATTTTCTCTATGACTTTCATATGAGTTTTTTCTATGCTGAAATTCATTCCTGAAAGTCCTGATAATTTTGGATTTACTAAATTATTAAACTGAGATATTTTTTAAATATATTTTGTTTCCTGTAAATTGCAAATTATATTCTGGTCTTAAGAAGACAGGTGGAGGGAATGTCAGCCGCACTCCTCCTCCTAATTTCTGCGCGTTTTGAGTATGACTCGGTTATTTATTGCAACTTGTCTCTGTTTTGGGTTTTCTCCTATTTATTTGATTGTGATTTATGGTAGTTTTACGATTTAAAAAATTAACTTATTTTATTTCTGGTCGTCTTTAGTTTATTGTAGCTCTTTACATTTCTGTGAGAAACTTTCGTCGTGGAAAAAAAGTATTTAAAATTAAATTTCTGTTCGTTTTAACTGTTCGTTTAAAATATTTGAATACATTGCTTGGATATTTTTCCATAATCTTTTGGTAGTTGCTATGCTGGCCGTGAAGCTTTGGTCTCGACAAATTCAGAGTTATGTAGTTTTTTGTAGGGTCATTTCTTTTTTAGTACCCTTCCAGATAGCAGTGCTAAAACCCTCATACTGTAGGCTATACCGTAAGGATAAGTAAAATCATCCTTGTTATCCTAAGGGAAGAATTGTATCCTAGTCTATATCATGTTCACCAATATGGTCTGAAAACCACACTATCTAAAAAAACTACAAGGATAAACCATTACAACTAGATGGCAATAGAAAGAAATTAGTGACACTCACAATAGAGAAAAAAAATCTGCTGCGTTTTGTCCACAATACAATGAAGTACACAGAAAAATATGCAACTCCTTTTATTTCTAATAATGTAGATAACTACAATCGAAAATGGTTGTTTTTTTTAATGTTGTCCCTGGAAGTAAGAATATTGTTCAATAACCATAAAACACGGTAAAATTATCTTTCAACTTTTTCTGTTTCACTTTTTTTTACCTATTTAGTTTGTGTTTTTTTTTTTAGATTCAAAGGACATAGATCCGTTGTTCGATAAAAACATGGAAGCTCAGGATAACACTGATTGGATGTTTTCAAACCGATCCCGAAGGGATTCGATAGGGTCTAACGTGGACTATATGGTTTGATTTTATCGAACACAGCGATGCTCTTCCTGAGGTTCCTGGGACAGATATTCTACGCATTGATAGTAAGGTTTTTCCTCTTTTTTCGAGTTCATATCTGTAGAAGGAGTATTAAAGGAGGGACAGAAGAATAATAAAAATGAAGAAACTAAGCTCATATATGAATCTTTCGAATATTAATTCGACTAGATCATATATGAATCTTTTGAATGATCGAAATTCAGCTCAAGGGTTAGTTGAATCTTTGTTGGAACGAATACTGAACTGAAAAAAATTCTTTTAAATGTTTTCACTTTTATAACTTTAAGAAATAAAAAAATAATTAAGATTTTATTGCATGATTTTTTCTGCTACTCGTTCTTCTCCCTTAATCTAGAGGTACACCCAATTAAAACTTTTGTATAAGCATTTCGCTTCGAGGAGCAGACAGATTCAATAAGTATGCTTTAAGAAAGATACGACCTCAAACACCCGGGCCGAGGGTTGTAAATAATGCAAATTACTAATTGCCTCAACTTAGTTTTTGGATGGCAAAGGGGGTTTGTTTATTATTTGATGTGCTACCCGCTCAAAATTTTCAGGAATCTTTCCCTGTTTCAAAAGGATCAAGCACTCTGGAGGGTGGTTAAAGGATCCAAATATGGGCAAAAAACTTTTTGTTCTTGATTAGTCTTAATTCGAGAAGATTCTTATAGTTTACAGGAGTATATCCAGGAAATGAAACATGGACAGGTGTAGTAGATTTTGAATTTTCTGGTGGGGGGGGGGGGGTAAATTAAAGACATTGTTTGCACCCTTGTCATCGAAGTACCATGTCTGCAAAGTCTCGAGAAAGATTGGGGATGGATCTAAGAGTATCTGGTACTGGTGGAGAAAGGAAGGGGGTGGCTGGGGCAAAGGACATTAAAAAAAATATTTGGAGAAAGAGATCAAACAACAGGAAATAATTCAGCTTTTGCTCTTGAAGCGCCTATGGTAGCTTTAGAAGGTTTAAGCGAGATCGGGGTTAAAGTAAAAAGTCATTGTACTGCTTGCTTGTCGCATTAGTGTATATGCAATATCTGAGGAACGGCTCGGAGTATTAAATTGAAACCTTCAAGGAATAGGGAGGGGAGGGTTGAATTAAATCCAAATACATTTTATGTATCAAAGTTATCAAAAACCTTGCCTGCAAATAACAAAACAGCGTAAGGGATTCGGTTGAAATTTTTAAGAGGAGGTTCAATGAGGAGAGGGTGGTCAAGTGGACTCTAGACTTGACTTAAGATAAATCAAAATACACTCTGCATATCGAGGTCACCAAAATAGTGTGTTTATAATATCTTGAAAAGGTTTGGGGGTTCGAGTTAAGAGTTGCAGGTAGCTGTTGGAGAAAGGAAGGAGGCGGCTAGAGCAAGGGGTTATTTGTATATTTTTTCTCTATTTTACCACCTTTTTCTAGATTAGAATAGTTTTTTCTTCGGAAATTGTTTGAAAATAGTTATATTTTCAAAATATAACTCAAAATATTAGACACCTTAGATCCGAAGTTGTTGAGTAAGGCAGTAAATCATTCCTTGAGTGGCGCCACAACGAGAGCGGTATCCTGATGGTAACCTGCTTGACGGTGGAAGCAGATTTTATTAGCTTGTTATTTCACTGATTGTCCAAATGACTTTCTTTCTCCTTGATTTGGTGGAGCTGGACGTTGTGCTCTCTTAGATGCAGTGCTAACTTCTCTTTCTTTCCTATGGGGTCCTAAACACTAAATGGATACTTCCATAATTTTTTTTTCGGAAACCTTGGTCTTGATTTTATTTTTATTTGTTTTTTTTTTTAACCTATCTAGTGTTGTATTCTTCTTTATTACACTGGACAAACTCAGTTTTTTTTATTATATCTCTATAGATCTATTTTTTAACAAACAGTAAACAGTTGTTTTCTTTTTGCAACATCGAACAAATAAAGAGAACTAGCTCATTTCCTTTTTTCAAAGATAAAAGTGCCTGCAAAAAAACTAAAGGGGAACCACTGTTTTATCACAAAAGGAACTAGTAAAGGTATATTATTGTAACTGGCCTAATTCAAGTGTATGAAGTACAAGTTCGTGGCCACCTGTGTTTAATCTATGGTGGTGCCACAAGTTCTACTATCACCGTTCATACCAGTATTTTGTTTTAGCGGTACCACAGTTTTACCAATACCGTCCGCCCTATTGAAAGCTCTTTGTCTCTTCATCTTATGTCTTTTTCCTTGTTTTTAGCTTACTCATTTCTATCATGGCATTTGTAAGCCTACCCAGCACTTTTTCTAAATTGTCATTTATCCAAATTGTCTATTTGTCTGTCATTATTTTTATAAAATTTTCATCGGATGACTAATACATGTTATAAGAAATATCTATATCTACTGCATTTCCGTTGAGACTTAGAAGACAAAGGACCATCATCAAGTGAAGACTCTATAAGCCACGATGTTAAAGACTCTATTTTGTCACAAGGACTTCGACCATCTGGGACAGATCGCGTGCTGGACTTTAAAACTGAATCGGATATTGCAGTCCAGATGTCTGAGGCTTTCCCTGATCAACTGATATTGAATTCATCGATTTTTGAAGGTAAGAATATGCTTTCGCATGCTTACCATATAAAAATGTACTAGTATATATATATATATATATATATATATATATATATATATATATATTATATATATATATATATATATATATATATATATATATATATATATATATATATATATATATATATATATATATATATGAAAATGTACATGCTTACCATATAAAAATGTACTAGTATATATATTAGGGTGGTCCTTAAGAGATGGAAAATTTTTTTTTTTACTCTTTTTTTATGGGGCACGGTCTGAATTGATTCCATTCTGATTATAATTGAATAATAAACAAACATTTTAGCATTATATTCAATTTCAGAGGTCCCTACCATAACTATTAGAAATGTGTAAGCGAGCAAAAAATGGAAATTTTTTTTTTACTCTTTTTTTATGGGGCACGGTCTGAATTGATTCCATTCTGATTATAATTGAATAATAAACAAACATTTTAGCATTATTTTCAATTTCAGAGGTCCCTACCATAACTATTAGAAATGTGTAAGCGAGCTTTGATAAAAAAAAACGCACAATAATGCCGTTTAATTAAATAATATCAACATGACTGTTGAGTTGCAGTACACTAAACAGAAAATAAGTGATTTGCAGTAGTGTCCAGCAATAGTAATAGCGTCCAGTTACTTCAATTGTCAAACAACACAGTTCATATATGGGCTTCAGACTGGTTCATAAGTGTCTTTTGGGTTCGATCACTGTAATGCTGTCGGTACTCCTTAACAACTAGCAACAGGAACTGTTTCTGTTCTTCAGATGTTGTGTGCAGTTTGTTATAGTCATCCATCAGTGCAACACCACGTTCAGCAATGTCATTGATTACCCTCATGCTGTGCACTATATTTTTAACTGTCTGGTAGTCTTCGTCAACTGACCACAGATCAATGTTCTTATTTAGGAATGATGAAGGCAGTCCGGTAATGCTGAAGAATCTGTTGGTATTCTGCGTGACAAAGTTTTCTAACTTCTTCTCCCCGAGTGTCAACGGGTCCACTGTTATCCTCTTCAGCGGGTGCTCTGCTCCTGATGTTTGCAGAGCCGTAACCATATGATGTTTGGTGTCATTTGATACTTCGTCGTCAAAGAAGGCGAGTGCCACCAATTCCTCTGATAAGTACCGTAGGTGTCTTATTATGTTGTTCAAGGCAGTTTTTGATATTGATTCTGATATTTTTCTGTAGCTGTAGATGTCCTTTAGAAGTTGGAGGTCAATGCGAGGGGCTGATGGTGCTGACGATGCCTGAAACCATGCTTTCACTTAGATGATCACAGTGAATTGACAAATATCAGCAAGAGCCTTTTCTTGCCTTTTCGTGAGTTTGAACTGACTTCTGAACATCCAGATCTTTACTACATAGATGGCCTTTGCCATCCACCTTGCTTGATGCAGCCCAGCTGGAGCTCTGAACGAGATTCCCTTAGAGGGCGTGCCAACCGAGGAATATGATTGTCAAGTCCAAAAGCTCATGGTAATCATCACGGGGTTGATACAGTAGTGTCTGCATCTCAGCAAATGCTATGATATCTGTGATTACATGTGAAACAGCTGTAAACACACACTCATCTGATGAAGCTGTCTGAAAGTCTGCTCTGTTAATAGACTGCCAGGTGGTCTTAAACCGGTTGAAAATTGTTATCTCTGGGCCTTTGCTAGGACCAAGGCAATCAAGAACCACTGCTTGTAAGACTATTTCTAAGATATGATGTCGACAAGCAAACCAAAGCATGTCCTTGTCAAGTTTTTGTTCCAAAAGGATACAAGCACCATTTCTTGGACTGGAATTGACAGATGTGGTGTCAAAACACATGCACTTTACATTATCTGTAATGTTCCAAGCCGCAGCTGCTTCAAAACCTGCTGCCGCAGAAGCTTGGCCAGTTCCTTGAGGCTAGCTTTGGAACACCAAGAAGCTGATCTACACCTGCTCCGGAGACCAAAATTGGAAGGCGATCGACAATCTGTCTGCTGCAGATATCCTCTAGGAGTTTTCCATCCCAGTGAATAGTTAGAGGAACTGATGGTTTAAACTCCTGTCGTAGATTTTCGGCTATTGCCTGGCGCCGCTTCATCCTGTCTCTGCGAATTGAAGAGCGATTGACATTATATTCAGCAGGATAATGACCAAAGTGTTGCAGAGTCGGAACAAGAAGTAATGCAGCACTTCTGTCACTAACTTTAGCCACATCCAGACAGGCTGACATTTTGTCATCCAATATGTATACTCATCCTCTTTTTTGACGTTTTGCTGAGGTTGACGGTTTCATATCTTCTGTTCCAGGGTCTTTAATTTCTTGACCTTTTTTGCTGTCAGTGTCGCTGTCAGATGATGATTCCAGTGTCACTATCTTTTCTCTTGTTGTTCTTTCTTGCCTATCCTTCTCAATTCTTATGTCATGGTACTCTCTCCTTTTCTGAGATGATGCTCTTTTTATTTCTAAAACCTTGTCAACACTGCCCATCTTTCCACGGCGTCCTAGTTCCCGCTGCGCTAACAGAAACTCACGGTCTTCTTGAATACATATCATCTCCATTGCGTTGGCGTGGGCAATGTCAAACAAAACGTCGAGGCCCACTTTCCACTCTTCTTCCTTCTTTTTCAATGTTTCAGAACGCTTAGCTTTGTTTTCTTTATTTCTCTTCAGGTTGTCATACTCCTTAAAGAGACACTGAATTTTGTTTACCACATGTTTCTTGAGCCTCGTTGGAATGTGTGCCTTTGCCCAAACTGCAAGAACGTCATTGGCTGTGGAATGTGCCGCTTCACGGACTGTCTTGTTTGTCACTTGCTTGTAGTGATAGAATAGCGCCATGACCTCCTTTTTCGACGGTAGTTTTGTTGAAATCAGAGTGTCTGATAATTGCCCGATGAGCCATAAGTCTGTTTCACTTCTTGTAGTTGGTTTTAATATTGCATCAGTACTGTCACTTGTACAAACCATGCAGTCCATGCTGTCACTCATTGCTGTGTCAGTGTCAGTGTATCTGCAACAAAGTATCGGATTAATAAAGTTACCTGTATCAGTGTGAAGCATAATTAATATATTGCAGTTCATAAAACTAAAAAAAACTGAAATTTGCATTTTCACTCACATTGCATACAACAAAAAATGGCGTCCTGTGTTGAAATGCATTGTGGGAAGCCTGCAGATAAATAAGTAAATAAGTCCAGCAGTTCAGAAAGCTACCAAGCTGTACTATAGTGTAGTGTTGACTGTTGGAAACTGTGCAAGACATGCAGCATTGAGCAATGAGCATGCAGTAACCAAAAACTTTAACCTCTGGTAGGGACCTCTTAATGTCAATATATTTGGCTCTTTTTTGGGATTCTGTGGTATTTTAACAATAGAAACAAGATTAGGGGGTGCCTGCTGAAGAAATCCAACTTTGAAAAATAAGGACCACCCTAATATATATATATATATATATATATATATATATATATATATATATATATATATATATATATATATATATATATATATATATATATATATATATATATATATATATATATATATATATATATATATATATAATAATATGTGAGTAATAATTATGTATATATTTATTTTTTGTCGAAAACGGCTCCATATTTTTTCGAAAAAATTGATATCTTGGGATATTCTCGCATCAAAAAATTATCTAGATTGGTCAGAAGTCTTGAGAAAAATTGTTAAGAGCCTGAATTTTGTTTTTTTGAACCTGAACTAACGTGTTAAAAATCAAAATGAAGAGCAAAGACACGGGCGGTTAGAACATATGCGAAAACGACAACTAGAGCGTGTTAAAATTAAAATGAAGAGCTAAGACACACGCAGTTAGAAGGCATACGACTGCGAACAAGTGAGGGAGTCAAAAATAAGATGAAGAGCAGCGAGTCAATTGAAATCAACCTGGACAGTGAGAATCAAAACGTATCATCAAACAGTTCGTGGTAACGAACTGTAAGTAAGGAGCGACCCGGCTCAATGGTAACCGAAACTCTAGAAAACGGGTTTTTGATACCAATAGATACATCAAAAGAATCAGATTTCAATGTTGATTTCAAATATATAACTTTCATCAAATTTAGTGCTACCCATCAAAAGTTACGCGCCTGAGAAAATTTGGCTGATTTTCAAAAATAGGGGGAAAGACCCCCTAAAAGTTATAGAACCTTAATGAAAATTGCACCATCATATTCAGCGTATCAGAGAACCCTACTATAGATGTTTCAAGCTCCTATCTAAAAAAAATGTGGAATTTTGCATTTTTTGCCAGAAGAAAGATCACGGATGCATGTTTATTTGTTTTTTTTTTGTTTTTTTTTTTTTTTTTTTTCCCAGGGGTGATCGTATCGACCCAGTGGTCCTAGAATATCGTGGGAGGGCTCATTGGAACGGAAATTAAAAGTTCTAGTGCCCTTTTTAAGTGACCAAAAAAAATGGAGGGCAACTTGGGAGAATCTTTCCGTGGAGGTAGTTTCTTTGGCGTAGGGGACATTTCTATGAAGGGGGCGCCGGATTTCCAAGCATTATTTAAAAACCGATCAGAAATTAAATTTAAAAAAAAAAACAAGTTTTTTTTCAACTGAAAATAAGAAGCAACATTAGAACTTAAAACGAACAGAAATTATAACGTATATGAGGGGGTTCTCCCCCAAGTCAATACCTCGCTCTTTACGCTACAGTTTTTTTAGTGCTTTCAAAAGAGCTATCTATTCTAACTAAACGGCCTTTGTGATTCAGGGGATTGTGAATTAAATTTGTTTTTAACTTTTAACGTAAAGAGCGAGGTATTGACTAAGGGGAGAACGCCCTCATATACGTAATAAAAAAAAAAACAATAAAAAAACAAGCGATACGGCTCAATAGTGATCGAAACTTTAAAAGCGGAATTTTGATGTCAATAAATGTATCAAAAGAATGGGTTTATAATGCTGATTCTAAATATATAAATTTTATTAAGTTTAGTATTACTCATCAAAGGCTACGAGCCTGAGAAAATTTACCCGATTTTTTTTAAAGAGGGGGGAAACATCCCTACACGTGAAAGAATTTTAATGAAAATTACACCGTCAGATTCAGCGTATCAGAAAACCCAATTACATAGGTTTCAAGCTCATATCTGCAAAAATCTGCAACTTTGTACTTTTTGTTAGAAGAAAAATATACGAATATAGAAGTTAGTTGCGTAAGTTAATTTTGTAAACTACGTCGTAACCAAATTTAGAGACATCTATTTAGCAAAAGAAAAGTAAAATTTTTATGCAAATTTTGTTTACTTATTCAATGACGGTGAACCAAAATAAAAGTTGCATTAACTAAAAAACGATCAGAAATTAAATAAAAAAAACAACTTTTTTAAACTGAAAGTAAGGAGCGACATTAAAACTTAAAACGAACAGAAATTATTCCGTATATGAAAGGGGCTGTCCCCTCCTCAACTCTTTACGCTAAAGTTTGACTTTGTCTCATAACTTTATTTTTTTAAACAATAAAAAACTTTAGCGTAAAGAGCGATGCGTTGAGGAGGGGACAGTCCCTTTCATATACGGAATAATTTCTGTTCGTTATAAGTTTTAATGTCGCTCCTTACTTTCAGTTTAAAAAACTTGTTTTTTTTATTTAATAATTAAAAAAGATCGTATCAAACGCATGTGGATTTTGACATGGATAAGGTTATCAATGCCTACCATATCTTTATTGAAAAAAATATAGGTTCGGCAATATGTATTTCATAATGACGAAAGATAAGCCGAGGTGTAACAAAGCAAACCACTTAATAATGATAGCAATGATGATTGAGTTTTGGATTTTGACATGGATAAGGCCATCAATACCTACCATACCTTTGAAAATCAAAAATATGGACTGGATAAATCATTGGAAGAAAAAGAAGTTTTTGTCCCGCCACCTGAACAATTAAAACAAACAAAGGTTCGGTAATATGTCTTTCATAATGACAAAAGACAAGCCAAGGCAAAAGAAGAAGTTTTTGTCCCATCACCTGAACAATTAAATGAAACAAAGGTTCGGCGATATATCTTTCATAATGACATAAGACAAGCCAAGGCAAAAGTCGATGTTTTTGTTCCACCACCTGAACAATTTAAAGAAACAAAGGTGGTCGCGAATGCCTTCCATACCTAGTAAAATCAAAAACCTGGACTAGATAATTTGTTGGAAGAAAAAGAAGTTTTTGTCCAGTACCTGAGCAATTGAAAGACACAAAGGCTTGGCTATATGTCTTTCATAATGAAAAAATACAAGCCGAGGCAAAAGCTGAAAGTCCAATAAAAAAATTTAATGATACAAAGGCATCACTTCTAATTTAAGCTCGATTTGGACGTCATGGCATCAAGAAAAGGCTCAAATTGTCTGCGTTTAGTTTTTGTCCCACACCCGAACAATTAAATGAAACAAAGGTGGTCGTGAAATGTATTTCATTATGACGAAAGACAAGCCAAGGCAAAAGAAGATGTTTTTGTCCCACCACCTGAACAATCAAAAGAAACAAAGGTGGTCATGAATGCCTTCCATACCTTGTAAAATCAAAAACCGCGACTAGATAAATCGTTGGAAGAAAAAGAAGTTTTTGTCCCACTACCTGAATAATTAAAAGAAACAAAGGTCTGGCGATATGTCTTTCATAATGACAAAAGACAAGCCGAGGCAAAAGTTAAAGGTCCAATAAAAAAATTTAATGACACAAAGGCATCACTTCTAATTTAAGGTTCATTTGGACGTCATGACATCAAGAAAAGGCTCAAATTGTCTGCGTTGAGAAGACAAGCGACAGTGAGAGTCTATATATAGAAGCGTGCCGAGTGCCGGGGCCTGGCGGCCCCTGGCTCCCGGTACTATATATATATATATATATATATATATATATATATATATATATATATATATATTATATATATATATATATATATATATATATATATATATATATATATATATAATATATATATATATATATATATATATATATATTGACTCCCAAAACTAATGGAAAAACTATAATTTATTGAGTTACTTTAAAACTATTGCTCGATTAAGTTCCAACTTTGCTTTCTACTTCAAGCAGATGATTTTTTTAATTAATCCATGCTCGTTTCCAGTATAAAAAAAAAAACAGCTAGAGCGTTTGCAGTTCGCTATAGACATCAACAAAGACAAAACGTTTTGAGGCTTGGTGATATTTTCGTTCCAAATGATAACTAGGGTTGCTTAGATTTGGGAAATTTAATTTTTCTGTGATTGGCTTGAAAAATTCAGGACTTTGAAAAATAAACTGTTACAATGACTATGAGATGGATAACAAGAGTGAAGAGTGGGTGATAGACTATAGTTATTTTTCAACAGTAAATGTAAGCTAATCAACGAAATAAATTCAAGGAACTGGCTCACTGTTGCTATGAGCAGAGATCCAGTGTTTTAGAGTGCTTAAGCAGCTAAATATATAGATTAAGATGAGCACATTATAGTATATGTTATACTTTGTTCCTTTATCCTCTGAAACACTTTAGAAATAGATGAAATCTTTTCATCTGTTTCAGAATTGATTAAATTGCTTATTAAATGTTACAATAGAAATGGAATCGGTCACATATTTTTGTTTTGTTTTTCTTGTCAATTCCTTTTTACTTTTTCCAAAGGGCTGTATTTTTGGGTTTTTTGAATATCTAGTTGTGAAAACCTCTACAGAATTGGTATTGATCTTTTTTTTTTCTTGGCTGTTTTGGTGTGTCTTCCAGAAGCAGACCGGAAAGGGAAGAACCACTCTAGTGGCGTCAATTGTGAGGCGGTAGAAGTTGTATTGGTCCCTTCCCCCCTTAAAGATTTTTAAAAACTTCAATTTTAGTATTTTTATTTGAAAATAGGTTTTTTTTGTCTGTACTTTCGTTGAAAATTGAACAAATAACAAAATTTCCCCGCTCCCCCTGAGATTTGAAAAATGCATCCGCCCACCTCTAAAATTCGAGAATCGACGCCATTAAACTATCTTATTTTCGAGAATAACAGTTGTTACAATTAGACCCCGGCGCTGCGCCGGCGGATCGACCGAACGCCGCCGACAAGAGGCCCGGTCGAACGCCGCCGAAGTGTCGCAACGCCGCTGGCGCGCCACAGGTGCACCGCCGCCAACAAAGGCGGCGGCGTTCGGTCGAGTTTAAATTAATTTTGCGGCAATGTTTTGTTGCGTCAACCGCAAAGTTGGAGCTTTTCCTTCTTGTGTGTTTTAGTATTTCGATTTTCCTGATTAAAAATCAAGCAGGGCTTGCACTATCCCCGAATTTTTTTGTATTTTCCCGAAAATCTATGCGTCACCCGAAAAAAAGTTTGGTTCCCCGAATCCCCAAAAATCACGCAATCACGATGCCAACCCTAGCGATTTATCACCAGTAACTTTCCCTGCCAAATATTACTTTGCATACATAATTCTTCACTGCTCTCTGGTTCGTTAATTTTCGTCTCTTGTTACTTTGCATAAAAAACCAGACAGATGCAATATGCAATTGCATTGCAAATACTGCAATATACACGGTTCTTCATATGTTGACAAAAAAAGTATCGTCTTTATGAAATGAGTTTAAATAATTTCGAATCCAGTTTCCCACTTGCAATTCCTTACATCATTCGTAGTCAAGAATTTTATTTTCATGTTGAATAGAATTATAGAACGCAACATTCGCTACAGTTTGATTTTGAAATTGATAGCAGAAAGATCGTTTCTACAGCTGAATTGTAAGTTTGCAGAATTTTTTTTTTCTTTTGCTGTTTTTAGATAAGATTTTCTTAATTTTGAATGCTCAATTGTTGAATGCTTGATAGATTAAAGAAAATACAATCTTCTGTCTGAAAATATTTCCCCCCCCCCCAAAAAAAAAACCTTCTATTGAGACAAAATTTAGCTATAGACTAAGCTATGTACAAGGTTGGGGAATTAAAGATTGATGAAACGGAAGTTAACCCAAAAATATGATTCATAAAAAAATTGTAAATTATTGCCTAACGGGGGGGATAGGGGGCTATCATTTTTAAACGATAATACCTCATTTTTTATATTGAAAGCAGGGATGCCAAAAAAATACTATCAAATCCCCTGGGAAACCATTGAAATATTTTGATAGACCCAGGTACCCCCATTGGGACTTGTTCATTGTCTTGGGTATTTTGCGATTTCTCATAGGCTACTGACCTAATTTGGCTTTTGTGTGTGCTCCCTTTTAATTAGATTCTTTGGATCTTAGTGAATGCCACGGCGAATCTATGACTCAGTTTTCCAATAGTTTGAGGTATATCGGAATAATTTCGCCTTTTTTGTTGTTGTCTTCGTACCCCTTTACTCATACCCTCAATTTTTTTCAAGGAACACTAAGCTATTTAACGTTATTTCCTGTGTTTGTTTGAACCATATAGTGACCTAGTTAATTATGAAATAAATTATTATTTTTAATTTAAAGCAGAGACGGCATCCTATCAAGGTGGTATCCAGGGGGGGGGTGGGAGCTATCATATATAAATGACAATACCTCGAATTTTTTTTTTTTTTTGAAAGCAGGGATGCCAATAAGTTTATTATTATTTTTTTTTATTTAAAGCAGAGACGGTATCCTATCAAGATCATGGTTTCCATAGGGGGGGGATAGGGAGTTATTATATTTAAGTGATAGTACCTTGATATTTTTTTATTGAAAGCAGGGATGCCAAAAAGTTATTTTTTTAAATAACTTAAATATTTTTTAAAGTGGAGACGGTATTCTATCAAGGTGGTATCCAGAGGGGGGGGGGCGATAGGGAGATATTATATTTAAATGATAGTATGTAAAATTTATTTATTTTTGAAAGCAGGGATGCCAAAAAGTAAAAAGTTAATTATTTCTTTAATTTAAAGCAGAGAAGGTACCCTATCAAGGTGCATGGTATCCAGGGGGGCTAGGGAAGTATTATATTTAAATGATAATATCTTGATTTTTTTATTGAAAGCAAGGATGCCAAAAAGTTTTTTTATTATTTAAAGCAGAGACGGTATCCTGTCAAGATGGTATCCAGAGCGGGGGCATAGGGAGTTATTATATTTAAGTGATAGTACTTTGATTTTTTTTTTTTTTTTTTTTTTTTTTTTTTTTTTTTTTTTTTAGTGAAAGCAGGGATGCCAAAAAGTTTTTTTTTTTTTTATTTAAAGCAGAGACGGTATCCTATCAAGGTGGTTTCCAGAGGGGGGGGGCGTAGGGAATTATTATATTCAAATAATAATATCTTGAATTTTCTTATTAAAAGCAGCCTCAGTCCATACAAAGTGGATAAGTTGATTTTTATCATGACAATTATAACCACATCCCGCAGTTAGAATTGACTTCCAAGTTTGACTGAAGGAATTTTTTTCGACCAGTTGACCCCTAGATTTTTTGTCCCTCCACACTATTTTGAAAAATACCTTTTTTTTACACATACTAATATTTGAACTTTCATTAGTATACCAGCTTACCCGTCACGCGTTGCCACGATCTCAAAAGAAAGGAAATTCAATGAGAATACCTCTGAGGAAAATTTCTAAACGTTCACTGTCTTAGTTAAAAGTTTCTAACGTCATAATGTTTTCATTTTAGTTTAATTATAACTGAGAAACATATTCGAATCATACAAGATAACGTTGAATTGCTATGCATGCTCTTCGAAAAGTGTTCAATTTTCTGATATCGTCCATTATATAAATTCATTTAGGTTCGACCAAGCTAATTGGTTGAGACTGACACATTGATTGGAAATTAACTTCCATTTTCCTTCCAGTACTAAGGTGGGTCATCCACATTTTGTGATTGGGAACTGATGCTTGATTATTTTTTAAGGTGAAATTTAAGTTTTCCTATTCAAAATGATTATAAATGATAGTGGAAAAAATCGGTAGGACAGGTTGATGCCTTTTTTGTGTTTTACATATATTTCTGCTTGCAATTGTATGTTCTTTTGTGTATTGTAAATATTGTTTTATGTTTTATGTATGGTATATTTCGACAGTTGGATAATGTTTTGAAATGTGAATCAACACATGTAAATTAAAGAAGGAAGAAGCCATGCAAAAATACTCCGTACAACATCTTTGTCCAATCCCTATGATAATTTAAAATTAACAGGATTTTCGTGAGTTATACTTGCTGTATTTTTTTTTTTAATTATTATTAAAACCCGTTTTTAATACAAGGAAGGCTTTTTAGGAATCTAAAAGAGCCAAAAAAAAAAGATCAATATCTAAGTCGCCCATTTTAACTGTTTTTAAAGGTGACAAAGCAGATATTGGCAAAGGGCATTATGAAAAAATTAAGCTTCTGAATTCAAACTTATATTCAAAGCTTTTACCCAGATTATTGACGAATTTTGTGATACGGTATTTGAAGTTTTGTATGCAGTAATGCTCGATGAAAAAAATTCTAATTTTGATAATTATTTATGTTAAGAATACATAGCTAATAGATACTTCAACTATTATGCAAGGGTTCTGAAACGCCACAGCCATTTCGTTTCTACCAGATTTCTACTTCTCTTGATGAATAACAAAGAAGACCAGTTTCCATTCAGTGACTTGTGAAGTTTTGAACTCTTGAATAGGCTCGAATCTGTTGTAAATTTAAGCTGTGATTTGAGAAAGACTGATGAAAACATTAAAGTTTGCGATCAACATTGATCGCACCGGCGGCGCGCCGCCGACGTCTTACCGGCGGCGCGCTGTTTTTGACCGCAACGCCGCTGGTCTTCCCTCATCGGCACGGCGCCGGGGTCTAATTACAATATTAGTTATGCAAAATTACCTGAATTAAGGATTTTGTCAGTTCAAAAAGACACGTTCAAAAAGAGTGTCTATCCATTACCCAATCAATATCACCTGTTCAAGAAAGACTGAATCTGAGACAAAGAAGAACAAAAATGTTTATTATGAATCTTCGGATTCTGATACAGACAACAGTGGTAGTGAAGGTATAATATTTCTTTTAATGTTTATATATATATATATATACATATATATATATATATATATATATATATATATATATATATATATATATATATATATATATATATATATATATATATATATATATATATATATATATATATATATATATATATATATACATGTAAATATATATATATGTATATATATATATATTACTTATTTTTTTTGAGGATAGAGATTCCTCCAATATTATAAATTTAGAGGAACTTGAAAAGGAAATGACGCAGGCATATTTACCAGGAAAGACAGCCGGAAAGAAATTCAAAGATTTAGCTGAATTGAGGCAATCATCCAATGAAACAGTGTATCAGTTTTATGAGAGGGTGGAGATTGCCAGAAAATCATATCGATCTGGGTATGGCGGATTAGTAGGCGGATTAGATTTTTCTGATAGTATAGGCCTGGATTGTTTTATTGAAGGCTTGAGACTAAATATTAAGAGATATTTATTAGAACACCAGGATGATTATAATTCCCTCTCTGAAGCGTATAAGATAGCGCAGCGTTTTGAAGCTATTGAAAATGCAATTGGTGAAGAAAAGCAGGAATTTTTATCAGCCGCGGTAGATACTGAATTTTGTTGGACAGAACAGAAGGAAGGACTCCGTCAGAACTGGTCGGGCGTAAAACATGACCAGGGGGATAGGTAGATTTTTTTTTTAGTGCAGGATGTAGGGGGTCATATTAGGAATTTAAGCAGAAATTTTAGGACAAAAAAAAATTATGACGAGAAACTGACAAATTTTTATAAGGCACTGATCTAGAAAGGTGTATTATCAAGAGAGACGAGAAATTTATTATTAGGAACCGACGTAATGAGGCGTTGTGTCGAGAGGGATGAGGCTGGTGAAGGGGCGAACTAAGGTCGACCGAGGGACCAGATAACTGAGAATTTATTAGGAACCAACGTAATGACGCGTTGTGTCGAGAGAGATGAGGCTGGTGAAGGGGCGGACGACGGTCGACCGACCGACCAGCGGTTAACGGGTTCAGAGGATCCTGGGAAAGGAAGGTCTGAGCGGTTAAACGGGTTCAGAGGATCCTGGGAAAGGAAGCTCTGAGCTCCCATGGGCGAAGAGAGAGGTAGGCGGTGGAGCACTGAACCTCGAAAACCCTGCAGGTTTCGTACCATGGAAAATAGTCGACAGGGCGGAAAAGAGCGTGCCAGAAGTCGACAGGGTGGAAAAGAGTTCCCTGCCAGAGAGAAAAATAGTCGACAGGGCGGAAAAAAGTTCCGTGCCAGAAGTCGACAGGGCGGAAAAGAGTTCCGTGCCAGAGAGAAAAATAGTCGACAGAGTGGAAAAGAGTTCCGTGCCAGAAGTCGACAGGGCGGAAAAGAGTTCCGTGCCAGCGGGAGTGACAGATAACAATTTTGTGTCTTGGCTGTTGAAAATTTTTGACGGCCTGTTTCTGAAGGAAGGTGTTCTTTATTGTTATCCGCTAGGAGGCGTTGGCAAGGACAAAGGTTGCCCTAGAACAGCTAAAATAGTCTTGCCAAGTGTCCTAGTAGATTCGACAATAAAACTGGCTCATGATCACTTACTCATTGGTGGTCACATGTCTATGGAGAACACATTAGATCGAATGAGCCGTATCTTTGTATTTGATAGAATGGGTGCAAAAGTTCGAGAGTATTGCGAGAACTGTAATTTGTGCTTGCGTAGGAATAAAATGCATCAGAACGTCAAACCTACGTTAGAAAAAAACGAAGAGCCGAAATACCCATTCCGTGTGTTTTCGGTGGACTCTGCTGGTCCCATGGGGGGCGCATTATGTGGGCCTACTGAAAACGGAAATTTTCATATTTTAGTTGGCGTTGACCATTTTTCAAAATTATGTATCCTGAAAGCTGTGCCGAGGATAACAGCAGAAGCTATGTGTAATTTTCTTTGCGAGTCAGTGATAGAATACTTTGGTCTTTTTGAAGTTTGATCACTGATTCCCATCAGTCTTTCCGTTCAAATCTCATTTCACTGATGTGTGAAAAATTAAAAATTAAACATCATTTTTCGTCAAGTTATAATCCTCAATCGAATGGGTTATGTGAGAATCGTGTGAAGGTAACAAAATCCGTATTAAAGCTTATTATCAGGATCATCCCAATTCTTGGGATACTTATTTGCCTTATTTCAATTTCTGTTCTATTTGCAAATGTAGTGGGTGTATTATAAATATAGCCCAGGGATTAACCTTAGAAGAAAAGTGTTGATGATCAAAAAAACTTATGCTTGAAAGTTCAATATAGCTGAAAATTGCTTTCAGCAAATGATGAATGAGATACATTTTTTAGTGTTAGAGTCGTGCATAATTATGATTGTAGCTACAAGTGTAACTATAATGTGCCACAGGCATTAAGTTTAGAAGAAAAGTGATTTAGAAGAAAAGTGATTGAAGAAGGGTTTAAGGCAACCTTAGAAGAAAAGTGATTGCCTTAAACCCTTCTGTGTTTTCTTCAATTCGACTGCATTTGCTATTAATCACGCCTTTTTTGTCTGTAAGCAGTTGACACAAATCTGAAAAAAAGCGGAAGAGTGAATTCACAAGCTTGTCATTAACCAGCTTGGGTAAGCTCATGCAAATAACCACCATAAATTCCACCGTGTTTACCGTACACGGGTTTGTGCAAACATCTTATTTTAGCGAAATAGAGATAGATGAATAATCTACTCAATGTGACACTAAATACAAGCTTATGGGGAAAAGAACTTTTTGTATTTCACCGCTTTTTGATTTACGGCTTACCTCAACCGACACGCAAATGGATAATTTCAGTTTTATGCCCATATAAAAGGTTGATTCTAATGCATATTGTTTCTAATTAATTCTTTAAATGAATTAACGCCCCTGAAATGTTTATATATCAATATATATACATATGAGGAATATATATATATATATATATATATATATATATATATATATATATATATATATATATATATATATATATATATATATATATATATATATATATATATATATATATATATATATATATATATATATATATATATATATATATATATATATATATATATATATATATATATATATATATATATATATATATATATATATATATATATATATATATATATATATATATATGCCAGTTTTAAAAGAAAAAACTATGCAGCCTGTTTTGAGGCCGGGCTCCGGCATTTGACACATATCAGGCTTGTATATATTGATTCTTGTTGTCGCTTGTCTTCTAATTTCGGATAATGTTAATTTTCTTCTGAATTTTTCTTGATGTAATGAATTGGAAAAAAGATCATCTTTAGCTTAAGGAATGTGGCATTTGGGAGGGGTAGCCCCCCCCCCTTATATAAGGAATAACTTCTGTTTGTT
The DNA here is from genome assembly GCA_027921565.1 of Artemia sinica. Lineage (NCBI taxonomy): Eukaryota > Metazoa > Arthropoda > Branchiopoda > Anostraca > Artemiidae > Artemia > Artemia sinica. The sequence goes on from CM051258.1 coordinate 18,741,551, forward strand.
TTAAGTTTCAATGTTTAAAAGATACTTATTTTAACTAGGAAATGAACCTTTTGACATATACTTAGAATTTTAATTATTGGTTTTAACCAAGAAAAACCTATTTCCAAAGTTTACAATTGCTCGATTAAGTTCCAACTTTACTTTTTACTTCGAGCAGATAATTTTTTAATTAATCCATGCTCTTTTACAATATAAAAAAAAAACAAAAAACAGGGTTTCACTACTCTTCCTAATATGGTCCACATTAATATTTATGCGAATATACCGACTTTCAAACCTTATCATCAAGTAAATAGATGAGTCCAGTATCCATGCTTCCTATTTTTCACGTTTGCTTAGGTCAAAATTGTTCCCTTATATTTAAGGTTCTTTACTTCCTGAAATCCATCAGTTGAAGATAAGATTTTCTTGTTTTAAAACTTTCAAAAGTGGATATATGATTACACCCTGTACATCTGCCAATTGAACAGAAATGATATAATTGAAGAATAAGATAGATTTACAGTATATATTATATATATATATATATATATATATATATATATATATATATATATATATATATATATATATATATATATATTATATATATATATATAATATATATAATATAATAGTATATATATATATATATATATATATATATATATATATATATATATATATATATATATATATAGCTAGGAACAGAAGATGCTGAATTTTTTACCCCATTTATAAAAAAACATTTTGATTATCCTAGACTAAAAGAATCACGCCGGCCAAAAACTTGGTCGTAACCTTTCTGCCTCTATTAAACTTGAAATTGAATTCTTAAGTACCTGTGCAGGTTTCCAAAAAAACTTGTATTTCTTGTGATTGGCTTGAAAAATTCAGGACTTAAACAGTATAAACTTGTATTTCTTGTGATTGGCTTGAAAAATTCAGGACTTAAACAGTATAATAAACAGTAAAATGATTATGAGATAGTTAACAAGAGTGAAGAGGATAGACTATAGTCATTTTTCATCAGTAAATGTATGCTAATCAACGAAATAAATTCAAGGAACTGGCTCACTGTTGCTATGAGCAGAGATCCAGTGTTTTAAGCAGCTAAATATATAGATTAAGATGAGTACATTATAGTATATGTAATACTTTGTTCCTTTATCCTCTGAAACAATTTAGAATTGATTAAATTGCTTATTAAATGTTACAATAGAAATGGAATTGGTCACATATTTTTGTTTTGTTTTTTCTTGTCAATTCTTTTTTACTTTTTCCAAAGGGTTGTATTTTTAGGTTTTTTGAATATCTAGCTGTAAAAAAACTCTACAGAAAGAAAGCTCATACTTGCATCGTAAAAAATAAGGTGGTATTGATCTTGTATTTTCTTTGCTGTTTTGGTGTGTCTTCCAGAAGCAGACCGGAAAGGGAAGAATCACTCTAGTGGCGTCAATTGTGAGGCGGTAGAAGTTGTATTGCTCCCCTCCCCCTTTAAAGATTTTAAAAAACTTCAATTTTAGTATTTTTATTTGAAAATGTGTTTTTTTTTGTTTGTACTTTCGTAGAAAATTGAACAAATAACAAAATTTCCCCGCTCCCCCTGAGAGCGGGGAATTTCCCCGCTCCCCACTAACGGTATAAACACAAAATTTATTCATGCATTTCTTGTAGTTTTATGTGTCAAAAGTCAACGACAGAGGGTACCCAGCCCCCTGCTACGCTTCACTTGTACAGAAAAGTTAAAAAAAAAAAATAATAGTTTATTTGCTTGTTGCTTAATTCTTTTTTGTTAGTACAAAACATTTTTTGGGGGTCCTAGTTTTTCGCTCTCAACAGCTTTGAACCTTCTTACTGTGTCCGATATCTAGTTTTTGCAGAGACTAATGTAATTGTTCAATTTTACTGATTTTCTTATATTTGTCAAATAACTTCTTTTTTTTACGAACTTTCTCACAAAACTTTAAAATAAGTTCCCATATACACCGTAATACTAGAACAAAAACAAACTAAAGACAATAAACAAAAATACCTGCAAAAGAACATATTTGGGAAATGTTAATTTGTTTTTAATTATCTAGTCTCTTTGAAGTATTTTAAAGCACATACCTGGTGTACATCCTATGCCACTGGGATTTCTGACAGTGCCATAGCAGCATGAATATTTAGTCTTATATGTCTTCCTCTTCCCATTTGACCTAACTCTAAAAAAAGACAACATTCAAATCATAATTTTTTTGTTAACTCCCCCCGAAAAAATCCTTTTTAAAATCCGACGAAAATCCGACACCACTAAACTATCTTATTTTCGAGAATGACAGTCATTACAATATTAGTAATGCAAAATTACCTGAATTAAGGATTTTGTCTCTTACTATTCCAGATCCCGAAGTTGGTACATTCAATTCAGTCACAACACAGAACATGGAGGTGAATTCAGCATCCGTTGCAATGGATACCGTACTTCCTCTCATCCCCAATCAATCAAAGCCGGACAACCAAAATCAAGAAATTGGCCTTAAAGATCTGGATGAAGAGTATATACCTCAAAGACACGTTCAAAAAGAGTGTCTACCCATTACCCAATCAATATCACCTGTTCAAGAAAGACTGAATCTGAGACAAAGGAAGAACAAAAATATTTATTATGAATCTTCAGATTCTGATACAGACAACAGTGGTAGTGAAGGTATAATATTTTTTTAATGCTTTTATATATATATATATATATATATATATATATATATATATATATATATATATATATATATATATATATATATATATATATATATATATATATATATATATATATATGTGTGTGTCTGTGAGGGTGACAGGGACCCCTTCAACTTTGTTCTAAAGGACACCTCTTCCAAGACAATTACTATCAAAACTATGATCATAAGAAAATTAGACCCCAATTATAAACTTTTGTCGCATTTAGACCATTCCCTCGTACTAACTTAAATTCCTTCTCTCTGTTTTTAATATTTTCACTTTGGGTCTGTGTTGAAAGGACCTGTTTAAACTACAGGTATGTGCATCAAACATTCTTTGAAAGTGATAAGTAAAAAAAGACCAGAAAATCTTGAAATTCACGCCTAGGCAACTGGGATACAGAGCCTTTCGGCAGTGTAACGGGTGGCTTAGTTTTGAAAATATTATTATATCAGTATGAAAATAAAATATTATTGTTTTCTTATTTTGAACTTGCCTATTGTTAGGCTTTTAACTGTTGACACATTCAAGAGCCTCTACTAATCTTTACCAAATTTCAAGAAAATACTATTTGGGTAATTTGGCAGCTTCGGAAGTTAGATTAATCGTCAAACTCCTAATCCCGAAACTGAATGTTTGGTGGTACCGACTTTAGGTAGACGACTATTTTTCAGTGAAATTAACTTAGAGCACCCATATTATTTCTCATAATATTCATGTCTTTAGTTTCTTCTTCTTTTTTAGAAATGGATAGATACAGTGAAGAAGCTTATGAACTGATGTCCTCTGACGAATCTGACCCCGAAAAATTCCAGGAATGATGCCTCCAAAGAGCTCTATTAGTCATAGCAAGGCGATAAATCGGTCAAGTGGTGAAAGACTATCACAGCCTGAGGAAGTGACATTGGAATCCTTTGGATCACGTTCGAACGAAACGTCACTTAGGCTTAGAAAAAAACTGAGTATAAAGTCTTCAGAAAACACTCACCTTTGCAAAATTTGCAGTGAATCCTTTTCCCTCCGAATTTCACTATCAAAACATATGAAAGGTCATGATGAAATAGAAATTCAGCAATGTCAGTTTTACCGTTCAGAATCCAAGAAAAGGCGTAATCTTGATTGTAGTTTCGAAACTCAAAATGGAACAAGAGATAGTTCTTATGAGTGCACTATCTGCAAAAGGACATATACCATTCGTAAATCATTTTTAAATCATATGCGACGGCACACTCAGGTTCTGCCTGTGACGGCACTCAATGGAAAATCTGCAAATGATCAAGTGTCTACAAATCATAGAGGTTTGACCTACGATAATTTAAATAAATGTGCTACATGTGGGTCAACTTATAAATACCGTAAAGGTCTTTTACAGCACTGGAAATGCAACCCAGAACATAGAGAAACTCATTTTTGCAACATTCACAATAAATCTTTTTCTCCCGATCTGTTATTTCAACCTCAGCTGGAAATTTATAAATCAAACAATGAAAATGAAATGTTTCAGTGTCCTTTTTGTCATGCTTCAAATTCAAAAATTCAATTCAAAAAAGAACATCATCTTTATATTCATTAGTCACCCACAGGGAGGAAACTTGCAACTTGTGCATTAGATGTAATATGTGCACTAGTTTCTTTGCTTTGCCTTCCGAATTACTTAATCATTTGAAAATGCACGAAAAGATGGAAGCAAGCGAAAAAACAGAAATTGTATCTGCTGTGCAACCATCAGAAAATTCAGACGCTGACCCTTCAAGTAATTTAGAACCAGTAATAAATAACATCGTTAGAGAAAGTAATTTGAATGAGTGCGGTATTTGCAAAAAGACATACGTCAAACGTACATCACTCTTATTACACCTACGAAGGCATGTAAAGGGTAGAAAATACTTATGCAATATATGTGGTTTAAGTTTTTTTAGAGGTAATACCCTTAAAATGCATATGCAAAGACATACAGGCGATAAAAATTTCACATGTAACAAATGCGGAAATAATTTCTATTGTATGTCTGATTTGAATCGGCATTTGAAAAAGCATGCTACAGAAGAGAGCGGACAGAGACCAGAAAAATTATTTGAGTGTGAAATATGTAGCACAAAATTGTTAACGAAGCAGATTTACTCACAACATATGAAAAGACACACTGAGGGGAAAGCACTTGAGTGTGGAATCTGTCCAAGAAAGTGCTATTCAAAATATCAATTGACTGAACATATGAGGATCCATACGGGAGAAAAACCGTATGAGTGCAAGATATGCAACCATAGCTTTGCTCAAAAAGAGGGTTTAAGAAACCATATGAAATCTCACAGTGATACAAGACCATATAGCTGTGAATTTTGCAGCAAAACATTTAAGGACAAACAGAGGAAGAATGATCATGTAAATATTCACACTGGTAATAAACCTTATAAATGCACGATGTGCGACTTGCGTTTTGGTTCAAGAGCTAATCTAAAAAACCATAAGAAAGTCCATATGAGGAATCCAAAAGAAAGAAATTCAGAGAGAAAAAGTACAGCTGTAACATATGCAACGAAAAATTCGCTGTGTCTGCTTATCGTGATCAACATGTGGCTTTACATGCAAATCCTAACCCTTTCAGCTGTGAGTTCTGCAGTAAAAGTTTCAACTATAAGAAAAACATGGTAGCCCATGTGCAGCGTGTGCATCCCAGTTGCAATCCATTTAGATGTAAACTGTGTAGTAAGACTTATGATACCATTAGGAAAATTGATGTACACATAAACTCTCGTGCTTGTGTAGAAAATGACAAATTGTGTAAGAAATCAAAAATTAAAGGCAAATCTATGGCGGTAGACGGAAATACAAATGCTGAGAATCTATTTATATGTAATATTTGTAATGAGGATTTTAAATCAGTTGAGGAAATGAAGAACATTTTGACTCTTCCCATAAGCCTTCTAAGTAGGAATTGATCATGGTGTTAGTTTTAAAAGAGTGAGTGGAAAAAGACTTCTTTTGTTCTTAATATTTGGCAAAGAAATGATAACTCGTTTTAGAATTAAATAAACTGATAAAAAAAAGGATGAACAATAATTACATCTTAAATGACCAATTACAGAATATGAAATTTTTTGATATGAAACGTCTATTTTGGTTTTAATTTATGATTTGACAAATGCGGAAAGAATTTCTATAGCATGTACCTTTTGAATCAGCATTTGAAAAAGCATGCTACAGAATAGAGTGGACAGACACCGGAAAAATTGTTCGAGTGTGACATGTGCCACTCAAAATTTGGAACAAAGCAGGTTTACTCACAACATATGAAAAAGCACACTCAGGGTAAAAAACACGAGTGTGGTATTTGTCAAAGAAAGCGGTACGTAAAGTACCACTTGACTGACCATTTGAGGATCCATACGAGAGAAAAACCGTACGAGCGCAAGATATGCAACCATAGCTTCTCAAATAATAGGTTTAAAAAAACATATGAAATCTCACAGTGACTAAAGACCTTATAGCTGTGAATATTGTAGCAAAACATTTAAGCATAAACAACAGAAGAATAATCATTTGAATACTCACACTGGTAATACACCTTATAAGTGCAGGCAGTGCAACATGTGTTTTGGTTCAAGAAATTATTTAGACAAGCAGAAGAAAGTTCATACAAGGAATCCATTAGAAAAGAAATTCAGAGAGAAGAAGTATAGCTGTACCATTTGCAACGAAACTTTCGCTGTATCTGATTATCGTGATCAACATTTGGCTTTACATGCAAATCCTAACCCTTTCAACTGCAAGTTCTGCAGCAAGAATTTCAACTATAAGAAAAACATGATGGCCCATGTGCAGCGTGTGCATCCCAGTTGCAATCCATTTAGATGTAAGCTGTGTAGTAAGACTTATGATACCATTAGGAAAATTGATGTACACATAAACTCTCGTGTTTGTGTAAAAATTGACAAATCTCATAAGAAATCGAAAAATCAGGGCAAATCCATCTAGGTAGTCGGAAATGCTAATGCTGAAAATCTATTTATATGTTATATTTGTAATGAAGATTTTGAATCAGTTGAGAAAATTCAAGTCCATTTTATTTCTTCCCACAAGCCTTCTAAATAAAAATTGATCATAATATTAGTTTGAATGAAATGAGTGAAAAAAGACTTCTTTTGTTGTTTATATTTGGCCAAAAAGTGATAACTCGTTTTGACATTAAATAAACTGAAGCTGATAAGAATTAGGCTGATCCCTAATTATACCTTTTAGTAAAAACCTACAGAATAGGATATTGTTTTAAGATGAATATAACGCGTCTGTTTTTTATCTATTTTGGGATCTATATCCTCATGTTATTCTAGATCATGAAATTAAGGATTTGGTTGATTATGTCTTATGTACAAATTCTGGAATTCAGCATGGTTTGCTTAGAATTTTTAATCGGCTCATTCTTATTGCTATACGAAAAATTGGTTTTATTTACTGTCCAATTTGATATATAATTAGTTGCATAGGTTTAGTTGATTGCTTTTAATTGGATTCATGGTTTGACCCACTCTTTCACAATTTTATTTAATTTAATTTACTACATTCATTCATTTCTATTTATTTTTGTCATTATTTATTGTTCTATGATTTTAAAATTTGCTGTGTCTGCTTATTTCTAGCAACATGTTGCTTTACACGCAAATTCCAACCCTTTTAGTTGCGAGTTATGCTGCAAGAAGTGCAACTATAATAAAAACTTGGTAGCCCATGTGCAGTTTGTGCATCCTAGCCACAATCTGTTTAAGTGTAAGCTGTGTGATAAGACGCATGATTTTATTAGAAAAATTTACCTTCATATATAACCCTTGTGCTTGTGACAAAATGACAAATTTCGTAAAACTTGAAGAATTAGGACAATCCGATCAAGAGTGATAGGAACATGAACATTGATGAAAAGGTTAAAACTATATACTTCTAATGTCAGTGACGAGAAGTTTTTATCCGTTGAGGACATTCAATCTCATTTGAATTCTTCTTTTTTGATTTTTAAGTAAGAATTACCTGTACTATAAATTAGGAAAAAAGGAACACTGAAATGTTTTTGTATCTTTAATTCGCCTAAAAATTTTTAACTATTTTAATACTGAAAATAAAAAAAAATGATAAAAAAGTACTTGCCCATGAAAGCTGATTTGAAATAAAAAGCCTGCGGCTTTTTCCCTCCAGCAAAAACTCGAAAGCTTTTTACTGTGTTTTATATGTTTTTCATTAAGGGTTAAAAAATCTAGAATATGTTTCTTATACTTTTGCCCCCCCCCCACAATTTTTTGGTGATAGATTGTATATACCAGTAACTGTAAAATGAATGCTAGTTTCCAGAATTTTCAGTTTTTGTGGCCCACAATTAAAATGGTGTGTCGACAAACTTTGAAGCCTTTTTTAAATTTTAGTTAGACTATAGTTTTGTTGAATAAGTCCTTTATAATATATATACTATGGAATTTCGGTTTCAACAATCTTAAAAAATGAGGATAATTATTCATATGAAAAGAAATTCAGAATTTTCCGGCAAATTCTGTTTATATGTAATGAAGTATTTTTGTCAGTTGAGGAGATTCAAGAGCATTTTAATCCCCCTCATAAGCTTCCAAGGTAGAAATTGCCAATGGTAAAAAGAACAAAAATTCAATGTCCTATACTTTTAATTCGACTAAAAATTTTATTACTTCTCCATAAAAGCGAGCATGCCTTAGACTTGTTTTTCTTTTCTTTTTTGCTTTATAGCCACATCTATATATTTTTGAACTTTCGGAAATGTAACACAAACTTCTTATAAAACACTAGCCCAGTGGTCGGCAAAGTTTGGCTCCAGAGCCTCATGGCTGTTTGGCTCGTTTAGTGCGGCTCTGACACAACAATCCACGGAAGGTGCAATGATTTTTTTTGTAAAAAAAAAAGAATTGGTTAAAAAAATACATAATTGTTTTGTTTTTTTTTTCTTCGGCATTTTCCTTGTTTTTATTATTTTGTTCGTGCTGAAGAAGAGAGGCGGTTTTCTCTCGAAATATTCGCTTTGTTTGTTTCTTCAGTATTTTCTTTTGGCCTTTAAAAACCCCATTCTTGATCGTTTTCTTTTTTATGTTATAACAGGCCAGAGTGGATTTAGAAATGTTCTTTAAAAATTGCATGTTAATTTGATAAATTAAAATTAAGAATATGTATGATTTTTGGCTAAAATTAACAGCTAGATAGGTAATTAAAGTTTTATATTGTTGTAAAAATACGTAAAGAACGTCGAGTTTGATTTTTATTAGTTTTTGTAAACGTAAACACAAACCCTTCACTAGCTACTGGCTGAAATTGTTTGTATGTTTATGGCTTACTTGGATGTGATTCCAAAGTAACACAAGTACGCGCGCGCAGAATTTTTCTAAAGTAGTGGGAGAAAAAATTGGCATCACGGATTGTCAGTTGCAGTATGAACAGTTCTGTCCAGTGTTGCCACATTGGCTAATTTTCCGCCAGACTGGCTTATTTTGATGGTGACTGACGGGTAAATGGCTTGTGTTACTCTTTGTTTGTGTTGTGGCCTTGGCTTATCTTTGTATTTAAATAACGTTGTCTGGCTTATTTTGCTTCTGTTTTGTCTTATTGGCAACACTTGTTCTTTCTTATTTACCGTGTCTGTCGTTGTCCTGTCTTATTAGAAAGTTGTTGATTTTTTCATTCTAGTTGCACATCTCAAAGGTATATGTTTGTATAATGTTTGTGGTTCCGGTATAGATTCATAAAAAAAAATTGATAACTTTCATTTGTCCAATTGTTAGAAGTTGTCTTCCATTTTTGGTCATATTAAAAGTTTTACTAGTTCTGATAATTGATTTTTTTTGCGCAGTTACGTTACATATATATAATATTTTTATATAGAATAATATAACCTATATATAATAATATGCGTATATAAAATATATATCATGTATATATAATTTCTATGTACATGTAATAAAAGTGTATTTAAAAAAATATATACTTTTATTTTCGTCAATTTAGTATTGATAATAGTTTTTTACTACAAAGACTATTGGTTTCGGCTTTATCAATAGCAGTTGACGAGTCTTGTGACATAAATAATTTAGCGCAAGTTTCACTTTGATAGATTTTTGTCTCTTTTAAGCCCTAAAGAACAATCTCTTGGATTATTGTTACTCAAAGGTCAGACGGATGGAGAAGATATCGCATGGGCTGCAATTAAGTGAAAGGATAAACATTATATTCCCCTCGATAAAAATATAACTGGCGTTTGAAAAGGGTTTGTTGCTATTTTGAACGAAAAAATCGATCACGAGATCCTTGTTTACCATTGTATCGTTCACTAGGACGTGCTTTGTGCACGAACATTTCTGGAAGGCTTTCATGTCTTCAAACCGTAATATCCGGAATTAGTGATTACTATTATCAGCTCTATTTTAGTTAAAGCTCTTAATGATTGCATGTTCAAAGAATTTTGTTTGAAATGGAGACTGAGAATGCTGATCTTCTGTTTCGTAACAAGGTTTGTTGGTTATCGAGAGGGAGTGTTTTAAAATGTTTTGCGTCCCTTTTTTTCGGAAATTAAAGAATTTCTCTTAGAGAATGGCATTCACTATTCGAAACTAACAGACAATCAGTAGATTCAGAACTTTAATTTCATGGTAGACATTTCGTCTCATCTACTTAATCATAAACTACAAGAGTAAGGAAATGTTTTGATATTAGAAGAAGGAACAACAATCAAAAACAAATTATCCGTTTTTGCTCAGGATTTGGAAAGGGAAACATTGTTTCACTTTCGTAGCCTAGTGAAGCATCGCCAGTAAAATAATTTTCTATTGATAAGTACCTTTTTAGAACAATAATTTTAAATATGGGAAGCGTTTCTCAGCAGGTTTCAGAAATTTAAAAACAGCAGAACAATTTTATAATTTTTCAAAAATCCTCTTAATGCTACAATAACCAAGTAGTTGAAATATTGTCCTTCTGAAGTTGACAGTGGTAGCTTTGAAATACAACTGCTGGATTAAAAAAAAAAAAAAAAAATAAAATCAAACAACAGGACATATCGATCAAAACTCGAACGTCTTTGTGTTGAATTGAAAATATTTGAGAAGAAAAATGTGATCTTAGTTCACAACACAAGTGTTTGGCTTTGAATAGCCTGAAGAAGGAACACGATTATTTTCAGCGTTTGGATTAATGTTCTTGACTTAAGTTCAAATGAAAATGCTCATGTTTGATTTTCTTTCCTTTTCCAGTTCTACACATAAATGCAAACAATCTTTTTTCAAGCATGAACATTATCAGAAGTAAACTGAGAAGCCGTCTTATTGATGAGAACTTTAAACCATGCCTAAATTATTAAAAACAGCAACATAAAAATCTGACTTACTCAAACTTTCCGAGAAGATGCAAGCACATTGTTTGCATTAATGGATATTTATTAACTATGAAATTTAGTTATTATACTACTTATTTAGTGTAATAAAAATTTTTCTAAACAAGCGAATATTTAGCTCTTCGGCTAATAATTTTGCCGTCCACTACCGTAGCAATCGAAGGTTTAAAGCCCTGTTTTCAAAAAATAGAACCGCTATTTGTGCCTGATTCAGAACGGGAAATATTACTTAAAACCAACCTTAATGATAAAAGTTTATCGTGAAACTAAACTTTGAGACATTTTGAAAAATAACCCAAAACCACAAAAAAGGTGTAAGATCAAAATTAAAACTACACCATTGAGCTCACCGTAGCTGAAAATTGCATATAGCTGTATCACTGTCCCAAATCTTGAGCAACAGGAAAAATTAATTTCCAATTGGAAGTAGTGGCGTGTATTCTTTTTTATTATTAAATTATATTTTAGATATTATGTATTGGTAAATAAAGACCAATATTCACAAAAAAAAAAACATACCAAACAGACCTACCACGTAAAAATCTATACAGATTTATTGGTGGCAAAACTCAACATTTTACTCACTTACTACATATATATTGAAAAAAAAGAAAATTGCAATCATATAAATAAATAAAAAAAAAACTCATGGGAACCGCGATCCAATACTTAACGAAGAAAGAATACAGTCCCCCCCTCCCACCCATCCTTGTTCATTAAGAAATTCTTTTATCTTGTTTTTTAAAGAGGACACACTCAGCCATCCTAGTGCTTTCCGGAAGACTGTTCCATACCGAAACACCCACATGCCTAAGTATAAAACTAGGCCTAGCAGTGTGTCGTCTCTCTTCTACTAGGTCCGCGGAATTCCTTGCATCATAAGAATGGTACGCAGAACTCGATGATAAAACATCACGAAAATTCTGATAATCCCTCAACTGCCCAACATTTAAAATATTAAAATGGCGATAACAATCCATTGTACGTTCACATTTTTCAAAATCACCGAGCAGGCACAGCGCTTTATTCTGCACAATTTGTATCTGTTTAAAATTTACAACAAAATTACTAGCACACGCAGAACAACCGTATACAATGTATGGATGAATAAGTGAATCATATAAAATTTTCAAAACTGAGACAGGAAAAATATGTTTAAATCTAAAAATCAACCCTAAGCCCCGCGCAACTTTCACCGATACAATTTCACTATGTTTTTTTCCAATTTAAATTACAATCAATCTGAAAACCAAGATACCTTGTATCAAATATCTGCTTAATCTCCGTACCATTAAAATTAACTAAACCAAAAACATTATCAATAACTCCAGTACGACTAAAGATCATGTAATTAGTTTTACTCGTATTCATTGCTAAGCAACTAAGACTAGCAAAAACCTGCAGGTTAAGTAGCACTTTATTTGCTTTTGAAACAAGCTCACTCAAAGCCTTTCCAGCAATCGTTATAGCCGTGTCATCCACATTGGATGTTATTATAGCGGCATCAGAAATGTAGAACCGTAATGTGTCGACGTTAATTAAATATAAAAGCGGACTTAACACAGAACCTTGCGGTTATCCTCATAGTACAGGACGAGGTGAACTGACAATATCCCCCACTACTATACACATTGATCTACCATACAAATACAAAAGAAACCAATTAATCCAATTTCCTTTTATCCTTAAATGTGACATCCTATCTAACAACCGCTCAAAATCAACAGCATCAAAAGCTTTCTTAAAATCAATAAAAATAGTTAAAAGAGTAGAGCCGCTCTCAAATACATTGTTTAAAACATCAAGAAGATGGTGCACTGCATGACCAGTAGAATGAGATTTCCGGAATCCAAATTGCGTGTCACATAAGAACCCAAGACAATTAAGGTAGGAATACAGTTTTTTATGAACAACCTTTTCAAATATTTTTGAGAACAATGGCAGAATCGATGTAGGTCTCCAGTTTGACATTTCTCTTTTGTCACCACCTTTATGTAAAGGTATAATTTTGCTTGTTTTAAAGCATATGGGAACTGACCTTTTTCCATAGAAAGGTTTACCAAGTATAGAAGACAAGGCAAAAGGTAAGCTGCGACAGCCTTAAATGCTTTAAGGCTAAGACCGTCAATTTCTGCTGAATTCGACTTTATTGTTTTCAGTGCGTCTTCGAGATCAGACTGAGTGCACTTTACGAATTTCATGGAACGACCCTCCCCACGGTCATCAATAAACAGCTCGTTTTTATACCCATGGTCAGCAATATCATCACCGTTTTTATCACGAAACCTCTCTGAATAATAATGTTGTCTTTGGAATTGAAAACACATTTTGATACACATCTTTTGTAATGTTTGATAAGAGTTGGTATAAAAGATAAATTAAAGTTAGGGTTGGAATTGCTCGTAACAAATTTGAAAGTTAAGTATATACTTAAATACCAGCCTGGACCTAATGGTAAACCACTCCATCAGATCCCAAGTCATAATAATAACGCTCCTTCTTTTCAATAACTTTTTTTTATAGAAAACATCCCTTCAAGCAATTTTAACTTTCACTGAGAATGGCAGGAAATCTTTGCGAGTAAAGCTCTGTGTAAAAAATGTTATTTGTGTAGAAATTACCAAAGAAGACCTCATGATTGACTGCTTTTTCAACAATAGGCTTGCGATCACCTATGGACCTAAAGGTATTATTGGCGCCTACTCAATGTAACGAAATGACAGATCAATGTTGTAGGGAAATCCATTACGAAAAGTTGACACCCATGCTTCGTACCCAAATCGGAGCAGTTTTTCGTTTGATGAGCATTTTACAAACCTGACAACAAAAAAGGTATCGTTTCTTCGTCCATGGAAAGTTCTTTTACTGAACCCCTTATATTGCTGGAGTTTCATGTTCATGGCATGTACAAGTGGCCTCACTGCAGATATCGGTCTCCTTAGGAAATGTATTTGCTGATCTTTGAAACCCCATAAATTAATTGTTTTTACTTTCATCCTAGCTAAATTATATGGCCAACTGCAAATTATCAATGAAATTTACCCACCCCTATCCCCCTAATGTGCATATATATACCCTGAATTGGAATATACCATAAATTATCAACGGCAAGGTTTTGAATCGCAAAATTCAGCACTATTTTTGTTGACGGCAGTGTTGATCTGGGTTGTACAATTACACCAAATTCAGTACATTTTTCTGTGACCTGTACATATTTGAACCTTTTCTTTAGGGTGAAAATTCGGTACCATTTTGCCAAACTGGTACAAATTTAGTGCATTTGCAGCAAAATGCAGCGTTTTTTTTTTCGATAGCTGGAATTAGAAATATCACAGTCCATTGCTATAAAAATACTGATGTCTCAAGACTTGTCTTTCTCCTTGTGACTTTGAAGGGACTCTAGGCTCTGTGTGAGCGTGCGTTTTCAATTGTTCATTTTGAAGAAATTGGCATCAAATTTAAAACTCTAGGAACGAGGCAAATTTAGTTCCATCCCTAGGAGGCCTGTTTGATTATTCTAAGATTTGACCCATTAGCAATGCCTAAATAGGCAAAGGTGCTGATTATCTACCCGTGATAAGACAGCTCATTTTCTAGTGTATATTATTTGGTCAATTTGGCTGTAAAGTTGCACAGTTAGCCTACTGTCCAGTAATTTTGCCTCTGATGTAAATAGGAGGTAAGTTTAAACTTTATCCACCCCCCTTATGTACAACTATATAACCTGAATTGGCATATATAGGGGGGGGGGGGCTGAAATTAATTTCTGATAGAAATGATTATTATATTCATAATCAGCATAAAAAAGGCATCAAATGGTGTATTCACTTTACTCCTAACTCAATAATATGATTTGGTATATATTTACCCATATTTGCTGGGGAGAAGTTATTAGTCAACTAGTTGGAAAATTAAAGTTTTGCTGGGACAACATTTATTGTCAACTGTCAAAAGGTCTAGGCTAGAGACAGAAGGAGTAGAGGTATATGCTTCAAAACACTTTCCCAGGACATTCTTTGGTACTTGTTAAGAATCCAGAAAAGTGGAAGAACTGAAGTTTAGTTAATGCTACTGAAATAAGACAAACTAGGATGAAAATATAATAGTTAGAAACAAATTTGGGCTGTAGCCTATATTTGTACATTAGGGGGTGGAGGTGGGGGTAAAGCATAGCATATGTTAAATATGTAACCTAACCTAGGTGGAACTATAATTTAGCTTGGATGAAAGTGCAAAAATCATTTGATGCCTTTTTTTATGCTCTTTCATAATGCAATAGTCACTTCTGTTGCAAATTGCATATTTAGCCCTTAAAGGGGCCCCAGGGGTATTTTATTTTTGTAACCACCCAAAGAAGTTATAACCTAACCTACAAAATACTTGATTTTCAATTCAAACCATTTTCCTACCATTTCAGTTTTTTCAAATGCTGTCAACAGAAATAGCACTGAATTTTGCAATTCAAACCTTTCCCATCAACAATTCAGAGTATATATTCGCACATTATGGAAATGGGGGGGGGGGGGTTTGGTAAAGTTCAAGGTAAGTTTGCAAAGAGCCATATAATTTAGCTAGGACAAAACAAAATCATCATTTGATGCTTTTTTTATGCTCTCTCATTATTCATATAAAATACCTTTGGGGCCCCTTTAAGGGCTCAAGATTTGCAACAGAAGCAATTATTGTATTATGAAAGAGCATAAAAAAGGCATTAAATGATGTTTTTAATTTCATTCTAGCTAAATTATAGTGCCACCAAACATTTCTTAATACTGAAGCCACATTTTTGCAGTCCGATTGTTCTGTAGCATGTCTTGAAACTCCATCATTTGCATTTAGATTTGACACACTGCATCTGAGTTGGATGTGTCTTTGAGGGTTACTCCTCATTCAGTAAAGCAATACATATTGCCAAAGCTTCTGCAAAGTCTTGATGACACACATATGTCATCTGTGTGCAGTCAAAACCATATAATTTGCAAATGAGAGTGATCTGCAATGCTGAATCTATAAGCTCATGTGCTCTCATGGCTCTTGAAACAGCTTTACTGCTAAAGATATGTTTAATAGTGTTACCAGCAAATAGGCATTTGAGCACTTCTTTTATTCCTGTTTCTGTAATCAAATGTCCAATTGCTCCAAGAAAGCTCATATAGCAATGGAAACCACCAATCATTGGAAATGCTGCCTTGAGTGGACTATCAGCAGGCTCAGCATTGATGATGTTTACCGCTTTCATGTACAAAGGCTGGTCAAAGGTCACAACTGGTACCATTCTGTGCTGGCATGCTTTGTCAGAGATAAAACATATGGTCATGTATAGACAAGAAACTTTGGAGGTATTATAGTTGATCATAGGCGGAAAAAACTGTCAACAAAGTGCCTTTGTGTGACCATGGTAAATTGCTTCCATAAATCTACTCTATCCAACCTGTTTTGTGTCATGTATCCAGCTTGCATGTCATAGTAGGGTCAATACCATCAATCTTGGAGTTTGATGGTTGAAGGTTGGAATGGGTTTGTACACAAGACTGTTCTCCTGTTGGCTTCTGCTGTAGAAAAAGAAAGGGACTTCTCCTACCTGCTGGAGCACTTCAAGGTCTACAACTGCTCTAGGGATTATTGTTGGAATTTGGGTAGGCTTGGCATGGCTGCAGCTAGCATGCCCATCCCATTGATAGTACAAATATTGTGGTTGACATTGTCACCAATGAACTGGATGAAAGTTCCAAAAGTCATCCCTGCAAATCCTGTACCATGAGTTACTTTGCAGACCACTTGAATCAAAGCACTTCAGATTAAGAAGTAGAAAAACCTAGCCTTTTCAGCTGCTCAATGAGAAAACGTGAATCAGATTGGTGGTGTAGTTGGACTCCAAGGTATACTTGTAAAGGAGCAAGCAAAGATCAGGAACAGCAACCCTGTATTGATTGCTTGCTTTTGTTCCCCAATTCTGGAATATACAGCTCCTTTAGGGCATTTTGGACTGACAGCTGAGCAAAATCCTAGGCTTGAAAGAGTTCAGAAAAAGGCTCTAATGATACTATCAAAGCAGGCAGAAATGTCATATAAAGAGCTGCTGACAAAGTTTAAAATGCAAACTCTGAAAAAAAGAAAGAGGAACTCTGCACAGATTTTGGAAGAAAATCTCTGATCCACCCAATGCACAAAACCCTCCCCCCCCCCCCTCAATCAACAAAAAAAACAACTCCCACACAGGGTTGCAGTGCCTGTTGAGAAATTTCAGCCAGTATGCTGTGCCCATCAGCAGTTAGAAAAAGTTTTAAACCTAGTTTTGTAAAAATATATAACAAAAATTAGGAGGATTGATTAGTGTTTTTATGCATTTGCATTTTGAGTGATTATACCAAAGAAATTTGGCAATGCCATGAAAATTTGGGTGACAATTAAAGTTTATCTATCTATGTATCTATCTTAAAAATAGTCCATAGTAACCAAATTACACAAACATGTTTTTTTTTTAATGTCTTGTGAGAAAAAATTGCCATTTATACATACATGCATGTATTTAAAAACAAGTGGCCACATACACAAAAATAAATAAACAAAAAAACAATAAGGAAAGAACTCAACAAATTCAAACTACAGCTTGTTTTCACACTATCAGACGGTTCTCTATAAAACAACCTAATGCAATGATTAGGTCCCTCAAAGTAGTCCCCAAAACACCCAGGAGCAGCAGTACATCCCCATGAAAAAGCTATCCCTAAAATTTGCCAAACTTTGGTATCTACTCAGAAAATGGCCCATCCTATCCCCACACTCCATTTATAGGCTAGCTGATTAAAAAATGGTAACTTTTATTTTCCTTAGTCTTATTAGTCCCAATATTCAGACTAAGGTAAAGGAAAAAGTCAAAGGTGAAATAAGAGGTCTGAAATAGTTTCTATTTGTTTAAAACTTACAGCCATATGTATTTTGGCCAAGAGAACTATAATATTCAAAGGAAACTTTCAGAGGGGCTCCAAAAAGGGCCAAAAATATTTTTTTAGTAACTCTAGACCTGTATCTCTCAGCTATTAGATTAAGTGGAAAAAATTGATAAAAGTTCCCTCCCCCTAAAACAGGTCCTAAAATGATTGGTAATTTTTTTTGAGTTGGGCCACAGGCCTGCTAAACCTGCTACCAAAGATTTTGGGCAACTGCCTGCTGCCCAGATTTTTTTCTTGACAGGTTTGAAGCTTTCAAATATCATTGCCCAGCAGTGCTTCCACTATGTTGGATTTTTCTGACATTTTTGTATTTTTCATCTTCTCGTCAGACAAAAAAAATAGTAGTCAAATGTTGGAATTTTGTCATATTTTTTAGTAAAAAACAGATATTTGTCAGATTTTTAATTGTTCTAGATTTTTTTTTACTGGAGAAGGATGATTTTCAAACTAGCAAAATGGGTAGACTTTTCTCTTAGTGATTAAAAAAAAAAAACAACAAACAAACCTATCACTAGTTTAAGCAAGGCAAAACTTTTGAAAATTTGTTGCAGTTATGTTCCGCAATAAGGAGTTTGAAATACAAGTAGAACTACTTCATATGGTTGAGTGTTGTGATGGGAAAGCAGAAACCATTTTCAACCATACTTGCAATGTTCTTCAAGATAAAAATATACCAACAGAGAACTGGATTGGATTAATTGCAGACACATCTAATACTATGTTTGGGTAGGATAATTCAGTTGAGAGCAGAATCCAAGATAAATTCCCATCTGTGATATATGTCAAGTACAGAAGTCATTCAGTTCATTTAGTTGTTTATTCTGCTTGCAAAAAATTGCCAAAGCTATTGAAAGATCTGTGTCAAACAGTATATAATCACTTCAGCATGAGTGCCAAATGATGCTCTGAGTTTGAATTGCACCAGAAGTTTACAGACACCTCAGTCCTGAATGTGCTTGCCCCAGGTCAGACATTTTGTCTGTCTCTTCAAATGTGCATTGTGACTATTGCATAATTGGTATGTCCTTAGTAGCTATATTCAGGGAGTAGCAGCTGAGGATCCAACTCATGTGAATGACAGAGCAATGCAGACCCTAAAAAATCCAATTCTTTGGATTCAACTTGAGTTCCAGCTCTATGTGCTAGAGCTGTTTACAGATTTATCTTGTTTTCCAATATGAAAAATCTTTGTTTCACAAAATAAAATTAGATGTAAAGACACTTCTAAGAAATCTGACCATGAATTTCATGAAAACTAGCTACATTAGATCAACCTTGCCATTGAATCTTGACCCTGACAAAGCAAGTGAATACTTTATAACTGAAAATGTGTGCTTGGGGATGGAAACTCACAAGTCTCTTCAAACCTTGCAGTCAAATACAAATACAAAAGCAGATGAACAGGAAGTGAAAATCATCTATAAATGTGCTTGTAAGTTATATGTGGAGGTGGTGAAGCATATCAAGCAGCAATTTTTGTTTAAGTCTAAACTGTTTAATGTGTGTGACATCCTTAACCTTACAAAAGCTTTGGACATGGTGCAATTGATCTTCTGCAAAAGATTCTATCATGATATAGTGCACTGTCATGGGATGGAAGAAAGATAGTAGAGGAATGGCAGAATTTACTGCTTTTTGGTCATCCAAATGTGACATATGTCTGATTTTTGCCATCACTTGGCTTCTACAAAAACACCAATGTTAGTGAGAGGTTCTCTAACATAATCAGCATTGTCCAATACCTCCTGGCCTTGCCATTTTTGTATGTTATTGTAGAGCAGTTCTTTTCATCCTTGAAAGATGTTAAAACAGATCATAGAAACTCACTAAAAAGTGTAACCTTTACATTAATTATCTTGGCCAAGTTGGTCATGAAAACAAAAAGACATGTGTCCCATGATTTAGATGTCAATGCCCCCTCTTAAAACTACTCAAAACTAAAAGCCAATGCAATGGCTTAGGAGTGCGTTCAGTGTAGCTAAAAAGTGCAGCTAAATAAAGAAAAAATTGATGAAAGTTTGTTTTTTATTTGACAAAAAAAGAGGATTTTATATGAACTTTTTAAAATATATGAGGTAATAAAGAATAAAACTGACTGCAAATAAGGTGTTGATTTTTCTTTTGGAATGGTAAAGATATGGATGTTGCCATTGTGAGGGGAGGAGCTGTATGACAGACAGTGTAATAGCTTGTCTTGTGAAAAGAAAAAGTTTCCAACATGACAGACTATTGTCAGATATTTTGGTTGGAGTTGGAAATTTGTTGGATTTTAAACCAGTGAGGTGTTAGAAAATATTTGGGATTATCTGTGGTTGGGTGTTGGATCTTTCAGTCTTTTTAAACTGACCTATTGGAAATCTGGTAGGAACAAAGTGGAAGCACTGTTGCCCAGACTAAGGGTCAATACATTTATTTCTGATGCTTTAGTTCTGAAGAACAGAGGTTTATTAAGAGACCCCAGAAATAGGCTAAATAACTTATTATTGTTTAGTAGTTTTGAAACTTAAAGCTTTGATTTCCTTGTCTATTGAGGACTTAATGTAAAAAAAATTATGTTGGGCTGGCAGAAAACCTTTTTGATACTTCTTTACTAGCCAGTACACACTCAAGAAGTGAAGTTAGGTTAATTATGATGAAATATACCAAAATATGAGGAAAATATAATACTCTAGTAACAAAACTATGGAAAGTACAACAAAGAATTATGGAAAGGGGGCTGCCCAGAATGCATAGTATTAAAATACCAACTCTATTTATTAAATATTTAATTAAAATATAGCTACAATGTAGTTTCTTTCAGTGAACTTAAGCTAATTGTCTGTTTTTTTTTGCTGATTTAACTAAGTAAACTTCTTGAGTGTGTATTTGCGAATATGAAAGTACCACCCTTTTTTTTCTGAAATGCAAATTTTGAAATATATAGATATATTTTTCTGATTAGACAGAAAGAAAGATATATTGAGACAGGGCCAGGAAAAAAATATCTAGGACAAAAGCTTTGTGAAAAATATTGCTTGTTTTGAATTGTAAGGTCAGAAAATAGGTGCAACATTTTTTTGTCCATCTGTGGTGATGCCTTCTAATTAATTCAATTTTGAATTTAGTAAAAATATTAAGACGCAAATACAAAAGTTTAGAAATACCACTTTTTATAAGGAATATATCCTGGCAAGCTTATTCTTAACAGGAAATTGAGAAATTACCACTTCCTAGCTATGTGCGTCAATTGGGTCCTGGAAGGTGTGGCTGATAAAATGTATAAAAGATACATTTTATGGGAAGGGGCAGACTGATACTAATTTTATGCCAAACTGACCTCTGGTCCATTGATTTAGAAGTACCTTGGAATATTGTCGGATTATTGTAAGTGTCTAAGCATCTTATTATATGTTATTGTAGATTTCTGATACTCGTGGTTCTACCTGGGACAACCAGTCCCAGCAGAATATATATATATATTATTAAACCTTGTACTAGTGTATGTTAAGTGAATAAAAATATTGTATTATAGCCAACCTCTCTACAATCTACATTTAGTCTCTCGAATATACCCAGCTGGTAAGCCTCGTTAGTTTGGTCATAGCCAAAGGCACGTTACCAAAGTTTTTATAACTTAGGGAGATAGTTTATCTCCCCTATAAAGGGAGAATAAAGGCATCTACAGCAACTTCACCTAACAACCATAAAACCAATTTACCACACATCCATCAGTCCACCATCTGAAATAGTATGTCAAGTGTATTACCTTGAATTACCTTAAGTCACACTTACCAGTGATAAGGACAAGTCCTGTGAATGCCAGTCACTGATGATGATAACCCAGCTTGTTATGTGCATCCCATACTGCAAGCCAAGGTTTCTTGCCCCATTCTTTGTCTACTGCAGACTTAAAGGCTTCAACACTGGGAGACATAATAGCATTCTGGCTAAGGGAGTTCCATAGGCTGACTACAAGGCTAGAAAAGAATTTGTTTTGCAGCCTGGTGTTAGCTTATTTTTATAAAGCTTCAAGGGGTGACCTCTAGTACTTGGTGAACTGACTATCTGGAACAGGTTGGGGATCACACTCTGGTCACATACTAACTTGTATATCATTAATACATCTCCTTGCCTATGTCTATATGTGAGAGATGGTAGTTTGAGCTTATGTAGTTGGGTAGAATATGGAAGATGTTTAAATCCCTTTTTGCATTTAGTTGCACATTGCTGAACTGATTCCAGAATTGATACATCACCCCTATTGACTGGAGTAGCAATACATATCCCAAATTCTAATTTTGGTCTCATCATGGCCTTTAACAGCTTGGTGATCATAGCTGGAGAAGTGATGCGAAATGTTCTTTTTATTAACCCAAGAGTTTGGTTGGTACTCGCTACTACAGATTGTGTGTGAAAAATAAGATTAAGCTTATCATCAACCAAGACTCCCATACCTTTTTCACCATGACTGCATATGAGTGGCTGTTTTTAACCATCACCGGATTCCATAAAATTCTGGCACAGATGGTTATTTGCTCCAAAATGAATAACTCTGCATTTCTGGATATTAAATTAGAGCTGCAACGATTTTGCCTACTTTGAGAATGCATCAAGATCAGCCTGGAGGGCTATGGCACTTTGAGGGTCATGGACAGAACCAATTATTTTGGAATCATCTATATACAAGTAAATTTTATTCTTTATGATTGAAGATGTGTTGTTAATGAAAATATTAAATTAAGTTGAACCCAAAGCTTCCTTTGGGTAATCTACTTTTTACATCTCTTGATTCTGAGAGAGGATTGATCCATTGTCTCCAACTACCTTTACCACCTGCTTTCTATTTGTAAGAAATTGCATTATCTAATTGACAACATTATCATGGATTCCCATTGCATAGAGTTTAGAGTTTAATCTCCTGTGGCAAACTTTATCAAATGCTTTGGCTAAGTAAAGTAAAAAAAAAGTAAGTATGATGGCACTAGAACCTTAAGGTCCAATTCGGCGGTGCTGATCTCCGTTTTGTGGCCCTTCATCCAGGAAGTGCAATTGGGGACTGGAGGCCAGCCATCGTGTGCTTTCGCACACCCTTCCTGCTCACCTTCCCCAGATTTCTCCAGGTACCCATTTTGTGCTGGGTCAACTATGGCTAAGCTTACAGAGTCAGACCACTGACCCGCATCCCAAACCAAATGACTGGCCACAATCCAGTAATAACATTTAGATGCAGTTCCAGATCCAGTAATAAATTTCA
The DNA here is from genome assembly GCA_027921565.1 of Artemia sinica. Taxonomy (NCBI): domain Eukaryota; kingdom Metazoa; phylum Arthropoda; class Branchiopoda; order Anostraca; family Artemiidae; genus Artemia; species Artemia sinica. The sequence continues at coordinate 18,764,829 of CM051258.1, forward strand.
ACAGCTAGATCTAGTAATAACATTTCAACAGGAGACCTCATCCATAAGTTTTGAGACATGCTCTTATGTGTTGGTTAGTGTCAGTGTCATGAGGTTACTGTCAACTGATCAATTTGGACGAAATCCATGTTGATTAGGTGACAGTAGATTATTAGTATTTAAAAGAATCATAATGGCTGAATTGACTATACTTTTGAGTAGTTTCCCAATTGCTGAGGTAAGATTAATTGGTTGATAATTGTTAGCTTCATTTCTATTGCCTCCTTTGTGCACAGGCGTGATGTAAGCCTTCTTCCAATTTTGCAGAACCTATTTAGTACTTAGAGACTTTTGGAAAAGTAGGATGAGAGGATGCAACAGCACTGCATACATTTTGTGTAGTAGGGGGGCGGGGTATACAATCTGATCCTGTAGATTTATTTGGGTTAATCTTCTTCAATTGGGTTTCTTCATCAGTTTTGGTTATATTAATGGGTGTCATGCCATTTAAAATTTTATACCTTGGGGGATCTGAAATAGGAGTATTATCAGGGACAGTAAAGTATTTTTGAAAAGTATTTCTTGGTGTTGTTGTATTCAAAAAGCTGTAAAGTATAGTTGTGGGTAAAAAGAATGGGTACTTCAACTTGTAAAATGGGTTTAGGTGGGACATTAAGAAAGAACTTGTTCTGAAATTGGTTTAGGGGGGACATTAAGAAAAGAACTTGTTCTGAAATGTCTTTTGAGAAGTATTGCTTGGTGTTGTGGTGTTTCAAAAAGCTGTAAAGTAAAGTTGTGGGTGAAAAGGATGGGTACTTCAACTTGTAAAATGGGTTTAGGGGGGATATTAAGAAAAGAACTTGTTCTGAAATGTCTTTTGAAAAGTATTGCTTGGTGTTGTGGTATTCAAAAAGCTGTAAAGTAAAGTTGTGGGTGAAAAGGATGGGTACCTCAACTTGTAAAATGGGTTTAGGTGGGACATTAAGAAAAGAACTTGTTCTGAAATGTCTTTTGAAAAGTATTGCTTGGTGCTGTGGTATTCAAAAAGCTGTAAAGTAAAGTTGTGGGTGAAAAGGATGGGTACTTCAACTTGTAACATGAGTTTAGGTGGGACATTAAGAAAAGAACTTGTTCTGAAATGTCTTTTGAAAAGTATTGCTTGGTGTTGTGGTATGCAAAAAGCTGTAAAGTAAAGTTGTGGGTGAAAAGAATGGGTAGTTCAACTCGTAAAATGGGTTTAGGAGGGATATTAAGAAAGAACTTGTTCTGAAATGTCTTTTGAAAAGTATTGCTAGGTGCTGTGGTGTTCAAAAAAGAGGTAAAGTAAAATTGCGGGTGAAAAGGATGGGTGCATCAACTTGTAAAATGCGTTTAGGTTTGACATTAAGAAAAGAACTTGTTCTGAAATGCCTTTCGAAAAAGCTGTAAAAAAGTATACTGCTTGTGTTTAGGGGTATTCAAAAAAAGCTGGTAAAAAAAAAGTTGTGGGGTGAAAAAGGTAAGGTAAAATTGTTGTGGGTGAAAAGGATGGGTGCCACTTCAACTTGTAAAATGGGTTTAGGCGGGGACATTAAGAAAGGAGAACTTGTTCTGAAATGTCTTTGAAAAGTATTTCTTTTGTGTTGTGGTATTCAAAAAGCTGCAAAAGTTTGTGGTGAAAAGGTTGGGTATTGTAAAACTTGGGTTTCCCTTTGGTGTTGTTAAGGAAGTTGTGGGTGAAAGGATGGGTACTTCAACTTGTAAAATGGGTTTAAGAGGGATATTAAGAAAGGAACTTGTTCTGAAAAGATATAATAAAGCCTTTCGAAATGTGTGGGCCCTTCTGTGTCTCAAGTCCACAAAAAAAAGTTTTAAAAAAAAAATGGGGAGGGGGCCTTTGGGGGCTCGGAGTATTTTGGGGGCCCGGGGGGCCTTTTTGGGCTCGGGGGGCCTTTGGGGTCCCGGGGGGCTTTTGAGGCCTGGGGGGATGGGGCCCTTTGGGGTTGGGGTAGGGGCCCTTTGGGGTCGGCCTTTTGGAGTTGGGGTAGGGGACCTCACAACATTGTTCAAATAGAACTTGTGTATTATAACGACCAGAGAGTTTCACCCCAAATCATCTTCTAAGATGTCTCAAACTGTTTCGCCTAAATCATCTTCTAAAATGTCTCAAACTGTTTCGCCCAAATAATCCCCTAAAAATAATTTCTGCATGTTCCTTTGTTTTGGCATCCCTGCGCTGTCACGTTTGAAAATCCTAGCAAACCATTTCCCGCGTTAATCTTCATCTCTAAGGTGTTCCTAGCTACACTATTAAAGTTTCAATATAATATTAATTTTATCTCTCTGACCTAAAGATCAGAGGAGCCATATTTAAAAATGGAATTTATATCTCTTTAGAGTCCTGTATAATTCCTAGGAAACAAGTGATGTCATTTCTAATTCCGCTAGTCGATCAATAATTCCCCTTAGAAACAACAAATAAATTTCCCTTGTTGATCAATAATTCACTGTCAGATTATGTAATCAATTTCCCGGAAATCTACTTCCCGTCGATTATGCAAATCAATTTATCAGAAATTCTCTCCCCTTCATGGATCAATAATCCTTGAATAAATTATGTAGGGTCATTTTTCAATAACATTGTACCGTTAGTATTCAGTGTGCATGCGCAAACTTCGTCCCAGAGTCAATGCACTTAGAAACAGCCTCTGATTGACCTTTAAAAAGGGGGCATTGACCCCATTAGACTCGATCAATAATCCTTGAATAAATTATAGCCTGTCAGCATTAGATTCAATTATAGATGGCAGCAGTGGTGTCGACTGGGGCTGGAACCCCTTTCCCTACTGAAAAAACCCTACAATCAAGCAAATCTCCGGAAACTTTTGCTTCAGCTTTAGCAGAACATATTTGGTTTCACCCAGAGATCACCTTGTAAAATTTGATGAAGCCTTAGCTATATCAAATGATAAGGGGTACAATCAATGGGCGAGGGAAGCCATAGAAATTAAAAAACATATGTTTACTAACCTTTCGATAAATAGGGACATAGGTAATCTAAATATTGTCCCAATTTATGATAATCTTCTACAGAGTGAATCAACAGTAATAAGGGAGTTAAGATTTTAAATAATCACCAGGAGACTATTTTACCTGCTAGTCCAAAACGATTTGCTTCAGTAATAGCCAACAAAGGATTATTTCGCAACAGAATAATTAAAGTAATTTCCATTTTTTTTTTCCTCAGTTACTCTGCTGTTCTCACTGAAATAACTCTATAATAGCATCTTTTCCATAGGTGGATAGGTTTGCACCAATTATATATATATATATATATATATATATATATATATATATATATATATATATATATATATATATATATATATATATATATATATATATATATATATATATATATATATATATATATATACATATATATATATATATATATATATATATATATATATATATATATATATATATATAAATATATATATATATATATATAATATATATATATATATATATATATATATATATATATATATATATATATATATATATATATATATATATATATATATATATATATATATATATATATATATATATATATATATATATATATATATATATATATATATATATATATATATATATATATATATATATATATATATATATATATATATATTATATATATATAGGATCTGAAGTATGGGCGCTTCGAAAAGAGGATGAAGATTTACTACATGTATTCCAGAGAAATTACTGAAGGGGTACCCGTATGACTGACCGTATTTCAAAAAATAGGCTGTACGAAAAATATGGTTCAATACCGCTCTCTAGGGCTATAATGAAAGAATGGTTGAGTGTGCTAGGGCACGTTTTGCGGATGAAGGATGACAGATTGCCGAAGATTGTTCTTTTCGACCAACCGTCTAGGGCTAAACGGAAAGCAGGTCGTCCTCGGCTGGGGTGGGAGAACCTCGTAAATTTAATTTAATTTCTGATTTTTTTAATTAAGACTGGGAAATCCAGCTCCCCCTCCCATGAAAAATTCCCTTCCCCAACGAAAACTCATCCATGAAAAAATCCTCCCACGTAAGCACCCCCCCCCAGAATATCACCCCCCTCCGCTCTCCAAAAATACATTTAAAATTCCCAATAGCCAATACTACGAGCCAATACTCGTATATGTAAGCAATGGGCAAAGTGCATAACTTGCAGTCCTTCCCCTGGATGCTGTGGGGGTCAAGCCATCCTCAAAGACATAGCAATTAGATGTCTTGACCATGCTGGAGAAAATGGCTATCTCAAAATTTTGATCAGACAATTTTGGGTAAAAAGGGGGTGGGAGGGGGTTAGATACCCTTCAATATTTTGGTGACCTAAAAATGGCACAAGAACTTCATTGACAATGGTCTCACAAGTATATTAATGAATGGCCTGTGGGATGTAATCCGCGATGTCTCCTCTTTTCTTGAACCAGCATACTGTTGGGCAAGGTCTATTATGCAAATATAAGGTACCCTACGGGAAAAGGCCTTAATCCCTTAGGAATTAGATATCTTGATCAGAACTACAAAAATTCCAGATTATCTTAGCATCAGATCCTGTGAAAGTTAACAAACAGCAAACGCAGTTGAACTCAGACTTTTCCATTTTACAAAATCAGAACATGTCTTATCCAATACTACAGTGTTAAAACTATCCAACACTGTCCAAAGCCTCGTTTTAAATATCTAATTAGTTCTACAGGTTCTTCCTACTGTAAAGTAATGCAAGAAGCAATTCTTTTCTACGTTATAAGGTATGAAAGACATGGGTACTTTGTGAACTGTTGATTAAATAAAACAAGTTCGTAAAAATGCCGAAAACCCTCACCCCAAACATTTTGGCTTGCGTCACTCGGCCTAAAGCTGGCGTTTCACCAGCATATTTTCTGCTGCTCCACATTCGGATCACTGTGCTCTTTGCCCGAAAAATGGCATTGCCGTCATTACCATGCATGAACCTCGTATTTCTTACAGAGAACTGCCTTATTTTTTTTCTGAAGAGATTGAGTTTCAAAACAAAGGCTTTTTTTACCTTTTTCGAGAACAAAGCAGTCATATTTTACAATTTTTTTTTCAAGGGTTTAGTCATTCTTATTTTGACCTGGTGGCAACCCTTTTAAGAGCCACAGAGAGTTGAATTTTTTTTTTTTTTAGGTGCCCTTTGGTCTCCTTTAATGTCTTCTAGACAATATGCTTGAGTTGTCTTCCATTGTGCTTGAGTTATTAGCCATTATTGACTTGATGTTACCTCTGCTTTTTACTAGTATAGTTTACCTTATCATGTCTTTTGTAGTGTATTATGCATCATTTAATCACTCTATCTTTTAGAAATTATGGATCCTTTGCAAATTGAGAATGATGAACCCTTGGAAGTTTCAAAATTTTTTCATTCATTCCATGATTTGGACGCTCCTAAAAACAGTTTCCGTTGCACGTCCCAGCTTATGGTTGGTTCTTTTAAATTAAAGGAAGAAGGTATGCTCTCAAAGAGAAAGAGCGCAAAAGCCTCTTTCTGTTTATTCTACACTTGGCTAATTTTTTTAGATGAAGTTGACATTTTGACACTCTTTGTCTCAGTCGATATGAAACCTGTCGGGGTTATTCCTTTCAATGGTGGGAGTAGCTGCTTTATTTATTTATTTTTTTTTTTTTTGATGACTGAGGATATAAGTGGAATATTCATTTCTATTACAATTACTACATCTGCGCTTGCCATTTAACTTAATTAAAAGAGTGTAAGCGTATCCAGGTTGTCAAAGAGCATAGATATAATTTTTTGGAATGGTATTAAGTTTATTTTTCAGGTCAAAATGAGGAGGTAGAAAACTAAATTAAACAATGTTATTTGTGTCCAGATTTTCAAAAGAGTGTATGTTGTTACATAATTGTTGAAGAAGTTTCTCGAGATTTGCGTCGGATTGCACTTGAGATGTTAGTTGACGTCGCATTCTGTACGTTTAATAAAGAAAGTCGCTCGGTCGAAGGGAATTGTTCTTGCAGACACACCACTCCGTCATTCTGGACGAGGGTCTCAATAAGTGGGAGCTTTTGGCTCATTCCACCATTAATGTTCCAAGATATGACAGATAAATCCGTATAACTAGCCATGATAGTGAAGTTATTACCGCGTGGCTGTGTACCGGGAGCAAAATGCTATATATTTAAAATACAAGAATCTTTCCTTCTAAAGATGATTCGGACTGAAATTAAACGTCCCCTAGTTGAGTTCAAATACCGCTTCTAAGAGTCTAAATTATTAATCAGCAAAAAGAGAAATTGCAGTCCAGCTTCAGTCAAACAACGACGCTAGTCGTTCGAATTTCGCTAAGATAATTAGTAACAAAAAAAATGCTACGCATAATATTTCTAAGGAAGTTTAAATGGTAAGAACCGTGTGAATGCTTGAATCATCAGAAATATTTAAAAATTTATTGGACGAAAGGTTCGCATCCTTGGACCACTCGGGCCAATTATGAGCCAGTTCTTACAGCGCAGGACTGAAGAGCTACCTTTGATAGTGGGCTAGAAGTGCTTTTTGAGATGATTCGTAAAATCAGAGTCAGGACCATTCAGACAGAATTCTTATATTCTTCCATCGTTGTCACCGTTATTGTCATTTGAAGTGACCCATTGCTGTGCACCTAAGTATGTAAGTTTAATAAATCTATTGCTTTTTTATCTGTGTTTACTCCATTTTATATGTCTGTATTTACCCTAGCGACAGGTAATTAGTTCGCAAATCTCCAAGGTAATGCTCCCAGGGAATCGGATCTCCAGATAGCTCAAGAAAAAGAGGTCACGTTTACATGGCTGTACATTTTATTTTCACTCAATAATTGAGCGTGGCGCAGGCCTTGTTGGCAAAATCTTCAGCGCTATAAGCGGCGCTATCGGAGAAATTACAAGGTGTAAGTTCACGACCTTTGGGCATAATATTGCCTTTGACGTGGTCAGTATTTAGTACCACATTTAGTATAGCCAACCAATTTTTCATCGCTACAAATACTAATTTTTTTCATTGCTACAGCTGTTTCAGCATCAGTTTACGTTTTTCGGGACATCGATACGAGTAGCAATTGTGCTTTTTTGACTTACAGGAGATGCAACAAAGTTCGTTACGGCATGGCGATTCACGTGAGGATCTATGACCTCTTTGACCACAATGGGAACAAACCTCAGCGTTGCTGCAGTCTTTCGCCCAATGTTCATCGGATCGATGGCAACTGCAGCATCTCTTTGGAACAAAATGGAAAATTTCAACCCGGTGCATCTCATACCCGATCTTAACTTGGTTTGACAATGCATTATCTAGATCAGCTTGTAACGAGAAGAACGGCTGAATTTAGTTCACTTTTGAATTCCGGGGGGACTTGCTTGATGATACCAATGAATTGCTTAGATAGCACACTTACAGCTATCTCTTGATCATTGGCTTTGAACGAACTGGCTATTTTCTCTACTAATTGTATACTGTCCACCAGAAATTTGAAATCCGGTCTGCCCCTTCGAATCTCAATAGCAGACTTATCAAGAATTGTACCACAAGCCGAATCTATAACAGACTTTCTAGCCTCAGCCGTACTGAGGGTTTTTGGGGAATTCTTCACAAGGACTAAGTAAAGAAGGGTAACCTTACCGGATTTCTCGACGGGGCTTTGGTCTACTGGAACAAGTAGCTGCTGTATGTGTATAACCGCTTTCTCAACTTTTTTGCACATCTCATTAATTTTGCTTATAGCGTAAACACCAACTAATTCTGACGTAGCTGGAACTTCTGGAGGATCATAAATTACGTACTTAGCTAGGCTCTTGCGGTCTTTAGCACATCTTTGCAGCATTTTCCCAATGTCTACCACATTGTCTTCTTCTTTCACATGTTTTACGCAACGTTCTTTGTAAGCAGCCAACTCAAATAAAATCTTTTTTGCTTCCAGGATAGCCTCCTTCTCGAAAAACTGCCCGCAAGATTGTACCAACGAGTCCGATTTAATTCCTGTCTGCATTGAACGGGTGACGTAATTAAGCACAGCATTATGCAAAATTCACCATTCATTACCGCATCGTATTCCAAAAGAAATGTCCGTTTTTAGTCCAAATAGGTATCGGTGGGAAAAATAACAAGATGCATAGATGCACAAATAAGCGAGGAAAGCGTAGGCTCCTGCTATCTATTCCCCGCATTTTATGGGAGACACGCTCCCGGCAGGTACTACGCCGCTTGCCACAGATTACTGCCCCTCGTCTGGTCGCTTATTTGTGAAATTTGCGATAATAACTAACTAATCAATCAAAATAACTTGACAATATTTGTCGTAGCATTATCTTTCACTTGTTGGAGTGCTGATTAATAATTCAGTATTAAATTTATTCAGGTCTGTAATCCCTTGCCAGATATTGCGAAATCTAACAAGCGTCTCCAAGATTAAAATTCATTGAAAAAAAGCTCACTGGTTTTATAATTAATATCCAATTCTGAACAGATGTTTTCACGTTCAACTCAGAATGAATACTAGCCTTTTAATATTGAAACTTGAAGAGAAAACAATTGAAACTTGGAAGATGACTCATTATAATATAAATTGAAAATAAAATCTTGAATGTGCTGTGAATTGAGCGTGCATTTCAGGTGCAAATCAACTGCAGACTGACTTGGTGACAAAAGAGATGTTATCTGATTTTCTCCTAAAAATAGCAAGTGGTGACTGTATGTACAAAAATGTGTATGTATTCCTAACAAATTCTATTGAGTTGCCAATTCCTTGCCAACTTTTTAAATGAAAGATAGGCGGATAACACTTTCTTTAAATTAGAAACTTAAATGAAAGAAAGGCGGATATTAGAAACTTGCAATTAGATTAAGATAATGAAAGAGATTAAGAGAAAAATTAGATTAAGATAATGACTTTTTAAGTGAAAGATAGGCAGATAACATTTTGTCTAAATTAGAAACTTGCAATATAAAACCTTTCCCCACTGTGGGCTTCATTGGTCTCTTTAAACCTTTGATATCTCCCTGTTGCCATTCAAAAACAATATCCAGATTAGAGGAAGGGCATGCTGAACTTGGTTTAAACCAGAATCATGCAACGATTTGAAATCTGTACACACCGTAAAGAAGGCGTGCGAAAGATGGGGTATCCCCGGTAACCATGTTAATCCACAATTTTCATGGCTTTGTGAAATTTGTCGTTAGATTTTGTCAGAAAATGCTCTACGTTGAAAAATTAATGGCATTTTTAAGATAAAACTCATCCAAATTTAATTAAACTTGTAAATTTTTCATTTCTCCCAACTAGTACCTAGCAGATGGTGAGTAGATTTGGCAACTAATGCTAGAAACTGACAAAGTTCGTCAGCAGATTTGGTCAAGAAATGTTTCAAGTCAAAAAAACTGCTGACAGTTTTAAGCTAAAAATGCTTCTCTAAATCGTCATTTCCAGTACGGGTGACCCTTATATTCACGCCACCCATTTTAGATTTGGCTTAATCACGATTGAACCAATGTAACATTAACCAAAACATTAAAACAAACCTCTCTCAGCCAAAACAGCTCATAACAATTTCCTCTATAACTATGTTTTTTTCAGTCAAACAGGATTTACAGAGTGTAAAACAAAACCGAAAATGTACAAATCAAATGTTTTCTAAATTTTATAGAGAAAAAACAAATGCATATGTTGTTACGATAATATTGTACAATTTCAGTATAAGTAAAGTACGTAAACAAATACCTTTCAAAGTATGAGCTTGTATTATCTTAAAAGTAAAATTTCAAATGGCAAAGTTGAAACTTAGCTTGCCAGCAGTTTAAATTTTTTTTCAATACTTTCATTTCTTTCCAAATTTTGAAATGTAGAATAAAAGCCAAAGCAAGGTGCACGAGACAATTTTCAAGCCAAGGATTTTCCTTCGAGAGAATGCAGTAAAGGTTTCATTTCACATTTTCTCTTGCCATTTGTTCTGTTGTGCTTTTTGTGTCATTCAGTCACTTTATATTTCAGAAAATGAAGATCCTTTACAAAACAAGACTGATGAGCCAAGGAAAGTTTCAAATTTTTCTGATTCGTCCTATAACTTGGACACTCCAAAGAGCAGTTCTTGCAACTCATCTCAGGCTCTGGTTGACTCTCTCATATTCAAGGAAGAAGGTATGCTTTCAAATAGAAAGAATACTAATGCCTTTTCATCCTTTTGTTTATTGTATATTAGGCTAAATTTTTTATCAAATAAAGCATAAACTGGCATTTTGACACACTTGGTCTCAGTTTTTTATGAAATGTGACGTGATTCTTTCACAGAATGTTTATTTTTCCTATTAAGAAAGGCTTAATAGAATAATATTAATACATAAATGAAAAATTAGTAAATTAACTAGCCCGCTGAAGGAATTTTTTGTAAAATTCTGGTTGCAAATTGTTCACTAGAGTCTGTTTCAGACTAAGAGAAAAAGAGGGGAGTGGGTTTCACATGTTTATGTTGGGTTTTATTTTTTCTCTTCTCTTGAATCTTGTTTCAAAGCTCAGACTTTCAGAATACATTATTTAGAGGCAAAAACAATAAAAAAAAACAAAAAAAAAAAACATGGAAAATTGTCAGCAATGTGTAGACATTTGGAGGTAAAGGGATCATTTGAAATTTCGCCTGAATAACGTGTTTGTAAGGTTTCCTAGTAGCTTCTCTAACGGTATGTATTTTTCCTGTGCTTATTACGCGTGATGATATACCTTCTTTTCTCTTTTTAAATATTTCAGAACCCCTTTGTCCAAAAAAACCCCTTAACCCCCTTTGTCCAAAAGCTAAGTTGTTTCTTGTAAAAATAAAATTGTGTTTTTCATTTAAAATGCATTTTTAATGACCATTGCCTGTCCTAGTCTTTAAGTTAGCACTGATATACTGTAGTTCAATGCCTCTTCCAATGAATCAATGCTTTATATTCTAATAAAAAATAATTAGAACCTACTGCGTCATTGGCGCTTTACTGAAAACCAATTTTATTACAAATATTTTCTTTTCTACTTAATATTGAAAAAAAAACATTAAAATTATAGTAAAATTTTGAACTGATTTTTTCAGCAATTAATATCATTATACATCAAATATTCAGTTTAATTTATTAGTTCTTTCTAAAGTTGTTCAAGACGAATATAGTTTCACTACAAACAAGATTTTTTTTATAATGCCCCCTTCCTTAACTGTAAATAAAAACCAAAATCCTACTGCGTCATTGGCGCTTAACTGAAAACGAATTATATTACAAATATTTTCTCTTCCAGTTTTTACAGCTTTGAAAATAAAAATAACATTACAGTGAAATAAATCCTTGAACTGACGGATCTTTCAACAATTAATATCATTATACATCAAATATTCAATTTGATGTTGTTTATACTTTCCAAGACTGTTCAAGACGCATATAGTTTTTCAGTAAACCGCCAATGACGTAGTAGGTTTTAGACTTTTACAGTGAGAAAGCAGGCGATTTAAAAGTGAACTAGAACTTTCTATTTTCAATAAATTGAGCCCTCTCTGAATTTTATACGAGCATCCCTTCTATGCCACCGTAAAGTTATCTTGGATTTTTATAAATTGCATATCCGTTCTAATCTAGAATACGGTATCCAATTCTTCTCAATTTGTCCCTCATCTGCATTTAAAACCCTGGAATCTTTACAAAATTCAGTTATTCAAATTGCTCTGGGTTTGCACAAGCGAACTCCTCTGTCTAAATTAAAACAATGGTCCGGTTTGATCTCTCTAAGTGAAAGAGCATCCTGTCAAAGGAAGAAATACTTCTCGCAAATTCAAGCTTATGGAAGCCAGCATGTTGTGTATAAACGTATCTTTGCTTTGAAGGCAGTTTGCACTAATGTCCATTCATCTTTGAATCATTGTCAACTGGAGGTCCCAAATTGGGGTCAGTATTCACCTTATGCGTACCCCTTTATTGACACTCCGCCATAGGAAATGAGTCCATTTATTTGTCAAGCAGAACTTATTCCAATTCATAAAAACCTAATTCCCAATAATGAGATCCTGACTTCTTTGGCTGAACAGATTTTGAAGTTGTGCCCTAATCACAGTAAAATCTATTCAGATTGATCTGTCCAGGGTGAGAGAGCTGGAGTATTAGTATGTATTCCATAACTGGACCTTGACCTTTATTCACCCCTTCCTTTGGGATCTTCCATTTTGTCCGCTGAATTGTGTGCCATTCGCCTGGCTCTAGATGCTCTTATAAATTATAGCAACGTATTCCATTGATAACATCGACCCAAGTGAGGCTCCATCTTTAGCCCTAGACAGGGCTGCTTGGAAAAGACTGACAGCGCTGTCAACCAGTTCCTTCTACGCTGGAGACCCTGCTGAGCAATAGCGTTAAGTAAGTCAAGTAAGTCAATGATAAGGGCTTATTCAACATTAGAACAGCTTTTGAACCTTCAGGCCAAAGGTTACCAGATCTATTTCCAACATGTTCCAAGTCTCAAAGGCATCAAATATAATGATGCTGCTGATTTATTAGCAGCCAAGGCTTCTTGTTAAACCCAAGTCCTCCCTCTGACCGCAATTCAAGAGACATTATTAGGCAAAGATCTAATGTTAATCACAGTAAATTGATTTTATATCCTTTTCATACTAGATTACATACAGTGCTATATTACTGTCTGAAATCAGGTGCCCTTCTTCTCAATAGTTTGTTATTTTATTGGAAGTTACATCACTGTCCTCTATGCCGTGTCTGCTTTTCAACCGATGAAACTATCCAGCATGTCTTATTTGATTGTCAGCCATTGAGTGTGGAGACTATTTCCCTTAAGCGCCTCTGCTACATGGCTAATATACCAAATACCTACACTGCAATCCTAAATTCTAAACTGCCTTGGTACATTGATAGAAAGATTTTTAAGGCTTCTATTGATATCATAAAGAAGAAACAAATTGATTAGTGATCACTAATGCACAATGAAGACAATAAAAAAGGGAGTAATTCATCATTTGTTTTGAAGTATGCAGAAGAGAGCGTGAGTGAGTGAGAAGAACCGTGTTGGTACCGGCCGGCCTATAGGCCTTAAACTGCTGGGGATAGGTAGCTCAAGTACCCGCATTTCCCACAACCCATCAATAGAATTAAGAACTTTAATTTGGATTGTTGGCTACTAACGGACGGGAAGACTTCTTTATTTCCAGGGCTTGGTTACAGATGATGATGAAGGATTTCTGATTATTTGAAGATGCTTTTTGGGGAGTCAAAGGTGTGATAGGACTAATTGGCAGTTCATATACAAATTTTGGGACTGGATTTTGTGCACTAGCTGGTTTGGAAACTATATGACAAGTACTTTAGGCTGGTGAGACTGACGGCTTTCAGTATTCACACCCATTCTCTACCATTTTCAAGAAAGTGCTCACATCTGGTTGAAACTTATGTGGGAAATACATTGAAACAAGGGATATTTTTTCAAAGGATTACACCACTCCCAGAAACTACCACTCTTTTGCTGGCTCTTAGTTCATAAATGATGGTAAATTTGTTCAGTTATCTCGTGTGCCTCAAATTTTTTAAAGTCAGTGAAGTTCTGAACTCGAAAAAATTGAACCCTGCTTGCACCTAGACTGTAAAGATAAGAGGTCTAAGAGGTCTCAGCAGTCTTGGGCCAAGCTATCAGCGGCTCAACAAATATGCTCCTTGGCTATTTTTGTATATTCAAATGATCTTAATCTATAATTTGAGGCATAGATTTGGACTTTGATACTCCTTCCTGCCAAAAAGCTCTTAGTTGAAAGGTACAGACACTACACCCTTTCTTTGAAGAAGAAACTGGTAAAGATTTTTCAATGCTTAAGGTCAGAAATGTCACTAGCCAAATTGTTTGTTTTTTGGGAGGGGGGAATAGCGGTAGATTTTACTGACTGGCTAGTTATTTTCATAGACTGATTTAATTGATAATGCTATTACAATTACCTCATTTTTTTTTCACCGACTGAGACTGATTTCCTTCCATTGATTTTGCGTCATTTATTTCCATCATCCCGTTTACCGAAGAGAACAATATTTGAGATAGTGGAATAGCAGTGCTTCGTGCCATTATTTTACCGACTGGATGAAAATATTGGGGGAGGGGCATATGGGATTTGCTCGAAGAAGAGTAAGAATGCATTTATTGTCACAGAGCTGGCCTCATTGACCCTTTGATACCTTCCTGTTGCCATTAAAAAAAAGTTTAGCAAAAAGGAAGAAAGGCTAAACCTGGTTTAAAACAGGATCATGTATTGTTTTGAAATCTGTATACACTGTAAAGAAGGCGTGCGAAAGATGAGGGACCCTTGGTAACCGTGCTACTCCACAATTTTCATTGCCTAGTGAAATTCGTCGGCAGATTTTGTCAGAAAATGTTCTACATTTAAAAAGTTACTGGGAGTTTTAAGATAAAACTCATCCAAATTTCATTAAATATTTAAATTTTCGATTCCTCCCAACTAGTACCTAGCAAATAGTGAGTAGATTTGGCAACTAATTGTTGAAGCTGACATAGTTTGTCAGCAGATTTGGTCGAGAAATGCTTAAACCCAAAAAACTGCTGGCCGTTTTAAGCTAAAAATTCTTCCCTAAATGGTCATTGTCAGCACATGTGTCATTGGCCTGGTTGTTACGCCAACCTTTCTAGATTTGGTTTAATCACGATTGAACCAATTGAATATTAACCAAAACATTAAAATAAACCTCTCCGAGTCAACGCAGTTCATAACAATCTCCTCTACAAACTGTTTCTGTTTTTTGGTCAAACAGGATTTGCAGAGTATATAACAAAACCGAAAATGTGCAAATCAAATATTTTCCAAATCTTATAGAGAAAAAAAAAAATGCATATTTTGTTACGATAATGTTGTACAATATCAGTAGGAGTATGTATGTAAACAAAATCCTGTTCAAGTATGAACTTTTAATATCTTAAAAGTAAAATTCCACATTGCCAAGTTAAAACTTAGCTTGCAAGCAATTTGAATTTTTTCTTCAATACTTTGAAGTATATAATAAAAGCCAAAGCAGGGTGTACGAGGCAATGTTCAAACTAAGGCCTCTCCTTTGAGAGAATGCAGCAAAGGGTTTATTACATAGTTTACTACACCGTTTGTCTTGCCATGTGTTCTGTAGTGTTTTTTTTTGTGTGTGATTCTATCACTTTATCTTTCAGAAAGCGTGGATCCTTTGCAATTTAAGAATGATGAATCCATGACAGTTTCAAATTATTGTTATCCTTTATATGGCTTGAACATTTCAAAGAGCAGTTCTTGCAACTCATCTCAGGATCTGGTTGGCTCTCTCACATTAAAAGAAGAAGGTATGCTTTCAAATAGAAAGAAGGCAAAGGTCTTTTCATCCTTATGTTCATTTTACATTAGGCTAATTTTTATCAAATAAAGTATAAACTGGCGTTTTGACACACTAGGTCTCAGTCTTTATGAAACATGAGGTGATTCTTTGTTTCATGGAATTTTGATTTTTGTAATGTGTGAAGAATACAGAGAAAGTTGTCGGAGTCTCTAGATGCTTCCAGAATGATTAATAGATTAATTTTAATTAGTAAATGAAAAAATCAGTAAATTAACTAGCCCGCTGAAGAAACTATTGCAAAAATCGTCATAAAATAGCAAGAATAGAATTCTGGTCGCAAATTGTTCACTAGAGTCTATTCTAGACTAGGAGAGAAACTTGGAAGGGGTTTCACATATTTATGTAAGCTTTTCTATATTCTGTTCTCCTATTGTTTCAAAGCTCAAACTTTCAGAATATGTTATTGAGGGGGCAAAAACAATAAAAAAAAGAAACAAAAAAAAAACATTGAAAATTTTCAGCAATGTGTAGACATTTGGAGGTAAAGGGATCCTTTAAAACTTCGTCTGATAAACGTGTTTGTAAGTTGTCCTAATAGATTTTCTAACGGTATGTATTTCTTCTGAGCTCATTACTCCTGATGATATACCCACTTTTCTCTTTTTAAGGATTTCAAACCCTCTTTAGTTAAAAAAAAAGTTCACTTATTTCTTGGGAAGTTAAAACAGTCTCTTTTTCATTTAAAATTCGTTTTTAATGACGATTGACTGTCATAGTATTTAAGTTAGCACTGATTTACTGTAGTTCAATGTCTCTTCCGATGCATCAATGCATTATGAATTAATGAATGAATGAATATTTATTTCCCATCATACAGTTAAACAATGAAACGCGATGGATAATTATGAAAATAAAAGAATGAAAAGAACGAACTATGAACACATAAGAATTTCGCAGAGATTGCTTTTCAACATCGGTCTAAACATCCCAAAAAGGCGTTAGATACAGTATATGCGGAAGGGCGATACTATTGTACAGCTTGGCCTGTAGCTTACGTTTAAGGATAACTTGCGAAAGAACAATACTAGCGTATGCTGCACGCATTTTTTTCTCAGCATGCTTAATAAGGAGCTTTCTTGTATTCCTAAGGGAAGAGCCAATCAGTGAACCAAGGTAAACTAGCTCTGAATTAGGAACAGTATCGGAAAAAGCTAGTCGTTTCCTTTCTGGAACTAAAGAATCAGGGCATCACTTGCGACTTAGCAGCATTAATAGTTAGACCTATGTTGTCATATCGAGTTGCAAGCTCATCAAAATTAAATTGTAAACTGGTAATGGAACGGCAAAGGTTCAACAGGTCCTCGTCATAACAGAGTACCGATGTATCGAAACTTTTAAATACGCAGCTAGTAAGAACATCAACCTGGGCAGGGAGAGCGGCATTATTATATATGGTCGGGGAGGTTATTGCTCCTTGTTTCATACCAAAGTAAACTGGGAGGTCATCTTCAGCGAACGAGTCACCGAGTTTCAACCGGACTTTCAGATGCACAAACAGCAAAACACGGAGAACAATATGGAATTATTTTTGTAAGACAGTGAATATAATTTGAATGAATATTTCGACCCTATGTCCAAGGGCAGTCCTCAGCAAGACACTATTTTCGACTTTCAGATGGTGATACATACAGTAAAGAGGCACTATAACGTCCTGGCTAACACCGTGGTTATATAATTCAAGCATTGCTTGAGAGTGAAGAAGTGACCTGGAGGCATTTTTCACATCATATGCACCTAAAATCAACGTACTCTCCGACGCCTCCGTATCTAGAAGAATAGAACATAAACTTCGTAAAGCATGGAAACATCCTAGCCCGACTGAAACCCAAACTGAAACGGGGTCATAGTACAACGCTCATTTACCCAACTACGATCAAAAATTCGAAAATCTTCGCAAAAACACTAGAAACCGTGACGGGCCTATACGACGAGCAAGAAGAATGTGGTTTTTCCTTTTTTAGGATAGGTGTTACGACACCAATGCACATACAATCAGAAACAATACCAATATTAAAAATGATCTGAAAAAGTAATGAGAAATAACTATAAAACATATCAGTCCCGGCCGTAATGTGTTGTGCACATATACTGTCCACTCCTGCAGAAAACTGTTTTTTCTCAAGTTTATGCACTATCGCCTTAATACCAGACGGTGTAACCACTACCCCATTAGGTCTCGGTTTGGAAACCAGAAGCTCGGACAACTGTGCATCAAAAATACTTTCAACTCTACTATTTGGCTTTTTAAACTGGTTTTCAAAATGGGAGACCTCTTCTGAAACTGGTATACATTGGAGACCATCACCAGAATGCACAGTTTTACGAGACCAGATTTCTAAAGAGATTGTGGGTCATTTATAACTTTTTCAGCGTTACCCGTCTTGATAGCAGCTAGATGCTCTTCAAGGACCTTACGGTACCTTCTCTTTGGAAATAGTCGCACAAAGTTCAGTACACCCAACCTAGGCCTTCCGCATTCAATCCATAGTTGCCACCACCACTCAGCACTTGAGCAGGCATTTACGAGGGAAGTGTTATTCGACCAGCTAGACTTTTCAGTATTGCTTCTAACTATTTTCACGGGGATTGCCACTTTATCAGCACACCTAAGAGCATGAATAATTTCCTCACAGTAGGTATTAATTTGTAGTTGTAGCTCACTATTACTCCAACCCGTATTAGTTTGAAGAAGATGAAATGGAACTTTAATCTTACTTCAGACATGGTTATACGTAGCTTGAAACAACGGCATATTCATTTCCTTCCACATTTTCCGCTGATACTATTTAGTTTTTGGCTGGGTTGTCCTGTTTGCGGGTTAGTGGGACAGACACTCGTATAGGAAGATGGTCATCACAGGTATCATGGTCATCAAGCACAGTTACATGGTGGAATAAACTTCCCGAAAACAGCAAGTGATCCAGTTTAGACGTCGAACTAGCATTATAAATAAACGTAAAGTCCTTATCTTTCATTAGAACCGAGAACGAAGAGAGTAGCATATCTCTAATTAAATCACTACGTGGGCAATTCATACGTGTAAGATCACAATTGAAGTCTCCGATGATCAGACATCTCGGGTATGACCTAAGTATCTTCTTAGCGCACTTGGACAATTTACGACAAGAAGAGGAAAAAAAGCGTCAGATGCTTGATCACCATAATTAGTCGGTAGGTATACGTTTATTATTGCTAAATCACTGATGACAGCTGCAATAAAAAACACTTAGTTCAATGGTTTGAACCTGAAACCGACTAAGTATAGTAAGGCCACCGCTTAGACGGCCTCGAGATTTGCGTCGGATTGCACTTGAGATGTTAGCTGACGCCGCATTCTGTACGTTTAATAAAGAAAGTCGCTCGGTCGAAAGGAAATGTTATTGCAGACACACCACTCCATTATTCTGGACAAGGCTCTCAATAAGTGGGAGCTTTTGGCTCACTCCACCATTAAAGTTCCAAGATATGACAGATAAATTTGTATAACTAGCCATGGTTAGTGAAGTTATAACCGCGCAGCTGTTCCAGCATCAGTTTACGATTTTTGGGACATCGATACGAGTAGCTATTGTGCTTCTTCGACTTACAGGAGATGCAACCAAGTTCATTACGGCATGGCGATTCACGTGAGGATCTATGACCTTTTTGAGCTCAATGGGAACAAACCTCAGCGTTGCTACAATCTGTCGCCAAATGTCCATCGGATTGATGACAATTGCAGCATCTTTTTGGAACGAAATGGAAAAGTTCCACCCGGTGCACCTTATACCCGATAATGCATTATCTAGATCAGCTTGTGACGAGAAGAAGAGCTTTGATATGCGGGATTCGCCACATTTTTTCCGGTATCAGTGGGAAAAATAACAAGATGCATAGATGCACAAATAAACGAGGAAAGCGTAGGCTCCTGCTATCTATTCCCCGCATTTTATGGGAGACACACTCTCGGAAAGTACCACGACACTTACCACAGATTAGCACCCCTCTTCTGCTCGCTTATTTGTGAAATTTGCGATAATAACTAACTAATCAATCAAAATAATTTGACAGTAATTGCCGTAGGATTATCTTTCACTTGTTGGAATGCTGATTGATAATTCAGTAATAAATTTATTCAGGTCTGTAATCCCTTGCCAGATATTGCAAAATATAACAAGCTTCTCAGAGATTAAAATTCACTGGAAAAAAGCTTACTGGTTGTACAGTTAATATCCAATTCTAAATAGATGTTTTCATGTTGAAATTTGAATAAATACTTGCCTTTTAATATTGAAACTTGAAGAGAAAACTATTGAAACTTGGGAGATGACTCATTATAATATAAATTGAAAACCAAGTCTTGAATGTGCTGCGAATTGAGCGTGCATTTCAGGTGAAAATCAAGTGCAGACTGACTTGGTGACAAAAGAGATGTTATCTGATTTCTCCTAAAAATTGCAAGTGGTGACTGTATGTACAAAAACGTGTATATATTCCTAACAAATCTATTGAGTCCTTATTCCTTGTTAACTTTTTAATGAAAGATAGGCAGATAATATTTTGTGTAAATTAGAAACTTGCAATATAAAACCTTCCCCCACTGCGGGCTTCATTGACTTCATTGAACCTTTAATACCTCCCTGTTGCCATTAAAAAATATCTAGTATAAAGGAAGACATGGTGAACCTGGTTTAAACCAAGATCATGCAACGATTTGAAACCTGTACACACCATAAAGAAGCGTGCAAAAGATGGGGTATCCCCGGTAACCATGTTAATCCACAATTTTCATGGCTTAGTGGAATTTGTCGTCAGATTTTTTCAGAAAATGCTCTACGTTGAACAATTACTGGCAATTTTAAGATAAAACTCATCCAAATTTAATTAAACATGTAAATTTTCCATTCCTCCCAACTAGTACCTAGCAGATTGTGAGTAGATTTGGCAACTAATGCTTGAAACTGACATAGTTCGTCAGCAGATTTGGTCAAGAAATGCTTCAAGCCAAAAACTGCTGACAGTTTTAAGCTAAAAAATTCTTCCCTAAATCGTCATTGCCAGTAGGTGTGACCCTGGTATTCACGCCACCCATTTTAGATTTGGCTTAATCACGATTGAACCAATGTAACATTAACCAAAATATTAAAACAAACCTCTCCCAGCCAAAGCAATTCATAACAATCTCCTCTACAAATTATTTCTTTTTTCAGTCGTGCAAATCAAATGTTTTCCAAATTTTATGGAGAAAAAACAAATGCGTATGTTGTTACGATAATGTGGACAATTTCAGTATAAGTAAAGTACGTAAACAAAAAACATTCAAAATATGAGCTTGTAATATCTTAAAAGTAAAATTTCAAAAGGCAAAGTTGAAACGTAGCTTGCCAGTAATTTAAATTTTTTTTCAATACTTTCATTTTCTTCCAAATTTTGAAATATAGAATAAAAGTCAAAGCAAGGTGCACGAGACAATTTTCAAGCCAAGGTTTCTCCTTCGAGAGAATGCAGCAAAGGGTTCATTCATTTCACATTTTCTCTTGCCATTTGTTCTTTTGTTCTTTTTGTGTCATTCAGTCACTTTATCTTTCAGAAAATGAGGATCCTTTACAAAACAAGACTGATGAGCCAATGAAAGTTTCAAATTTTTCTGATTCGTCCTATAACTTGGACACTCCAAAGAGCGGCTCTTGCAACTCATCTCAGGCTCTGGTTGCCTCTCTCACATTCAAGGAAGAAGGTATGCTTTCAAATAGAAAGAATACAAAGGCCGTTTCATCCTTTTGTTTATTTTATATTGGGCTAAATTTTATCAAATAAAGCATAAACTGGCATTTTGACACGCTTGGTCTCAGTTTTTTATGAAACATGACGTGATTCTTTCACGGAATCTTAATTTTTGTGATGTGTGAAGAATATAAAGAAAATTCTTGGAGTCTCTAGATGCTTCCAGAAGGCTTACTAGAACAATATTAATATATGAACGAAAAATCAGTAAATTAACTAGCCTGGTGAAGGAATTATTGCAAAAATCGTCATTAAATAACAAGAATAAAATCCTGGTTGCAAAGTGTTAACTAGAGTCTGTTCTAGATTTAGAGAAAAAGAGGGGAGTGAGTTTCACATATTTATGTAGGCTTTTATTTTTTCATTTCTCCCGAATCTGTTTCAAAGCTCAGACTTTCAGAATACATTATTTAGAGGCAAAAACAATAAAAAAGAAACAAAAAAAAACATGGAAAATTGTCAGCAATGTGTAGACATTTGGAGGTAAAGGGATAATTTGGAATTTCGCCTGAAAAACATGTTTGTAAGGTTTCCTAATAGCTTTTCTAACGGTATGTATTTTTCCCCTGAGCTTATTACCCGTCATGATATACCTTCTTTTCTCTTTTTAAATATTTCAGAACCCTTTTGTCCAAAAAAAGCTAAGTTGTTTCTTGTAAAGATAAAACAGTCTATTATTTCTTTAAAATGCATTTTTATTGACGAATGCCTTTAAGTTAGCACTGATTTACTGTAGTTCAATACCTCTTCCAATGCATCAATGCTTTATATTCTTCTTAGCCTTCTAGTATTGAAACTTGAAGAGAAAACTGTTGAAACTTAGGAGATGTTCATTATAATGTAAATTGAAAACCAAGTCTTGAATCTGGTCCAAATTTAGCATGCTGTTCAGGTTGAGCATGCAGATCAGGTTGTGCAATCAAATGTAGATTGACTTGATGACAAAAGAGATCTTGTCTGATTTTTGCTAAAAATAGTAATTGGTGTCTATGTACAAAAATGTGTACATAGTCCCAACAATTTCCTTGTAGTCTTTATTTCTTGCCAACTTTTTAAATGAAAGATAGCGAGATAATATTTTGTTTAAATTAGAAACATGCAATATAAAACCTTCCCCCACTGCCAACTTTTAAGCAGAAAGAAAGGCAGGTCGAGGCAAGTACCTTAGGCTGTCGAGACTGACGGTTTTCAGCGATATGCACCCATTCTTTACCTTTTTCAAGAGAGTGTTTAGTTCTGCTTGAAACTTGTGTGGGAAATTCTTTGAACTAGTATCTCGTATGCTTCAAATCTTCTAAAGTCAGTGAATTCCTAAACGTGAAAAAACTGAGCAGAATTATCAATTATATAAAATGTGGCCTCAGGTGGGAGGGGGCTTAATGAACTTCTTCAAATGTACTATCTGTCTCACACCTTTTATATTGATGGGCCTTTGATTTTGCTAATATTTTCACTATTTTTATTAACTAATTTTTCCCAACCCTAATTATTTTTTTTAACTTCCTTTTCGGTTTTTAGTCCCATTGAAGTCATCTCCTGCAAGGTATGTGGGGAATAAGTCAAGTGGAATATTATGGAGTCATAACAAATGAAGGTTGTAAAGGATTTTTTAGATGATCACAAAGCAGCATTGTAAACTATGAATGTCCTCGACAAAAGAATTGTGTGGTCGACAGAGTCAACCGAAAGCGATGTCAATATTGCAAATTTGTGCTCTTTCAAGGGACTTTCATTCCAATCAATTCATTGAACAGTAAGGGGGTGAGGGAATAGTAGAATGTCAGTCACAAAACAAGTTTTGTTTGGTAATCTTTCCCCTTGCAGGAAAATCAATTGCTCCCCTCTCCCCCTGTTGAAAGGATAACGAAAATGCCTCTTTTCCTATAAATAGCTTTTAAATCCCTGGACTAGGTTTTAATGAAGCTTAAATAGTATTATATAGCCAACATAAGCAAACATTTGCAAAACCTTCAGACATAACTATAAAAACCAGTTGCGTATAATCTTTTGTGAGAGTCTGAGAAATTCCCTCCCTTAAAAAAGAAACAAAATTTTGAAGTTTTCAAAATCTGAGAATTGATATGGCTATTTGACCGGGGGGGGGGGGCAGGGGTGTAATACACAAATCAGAAAGCTCTGAAGTTGTAATATAGATAGTTTACTGCACCTATTCATAATAGTGTTTTTTTTATACTCTACCTTTTTGACCTGGAATCTGACTGCTTTGTATATTAATATTGACTATCAGCTGATAATTCAACTACCTTAGATTTTCCTATCTTTTAGACTATTTCCATAACTTTCGTTCTCTGAAGAAACGTAGTGGACTTGTTAAGGATTTGTCGAGTACTGGAAAAATTATTTCGTTGACCAGTGTATCCAACCAATCGAAACAACGTGAAAAAATTTATTTAAAAACAACTGTTGAGATAGAAAAGCTTACAAAACGCACTATTGAAGAAAAGTGCTGTGGTAAATGGCGGTGTAGTACTTGTGGAAAGATTGAAAATTCTTTTTATTTCTTACAACTTCATAAGTCCACAAACTGTGAAACAGGGTTGTCATTTAACTGTGAAATTTGTCGTAAAGAAATAAATAACTACTCAGATTTTGCCATTCATTATATAGAACATGAAGCTGATAAAAATAATAAATGTCCCATCTGTTTGTGTCCCAATGTTAATGATATAAAGGAACATGTAATGGTGGAGAATCATCTTTCTGAGGATATTACTGGATTTAAATCTACTGACAATGAATGCAAGAGAAGCAATGAAAAGGCAAAACAAGAAATTTTTTTCAATTCCACCATTGATGGAGACTGTCAAGGTATTTATTTGTTACTGTTGTAATGTTCGCTGTGATTCCAAGTCAACCCAAATTTTGAATAGCTTACACTTACTGCTAGTATACATACTGAGAATTAGCACTGCACATCTTGAAAGTATAATGAAGCCTCACCATGTTAATGAAAGCTTTATTACTCCAGTACGTTATTTTTATCTTCAAGGGTAGAGTATGAGCATGTTGGAGGGGATAGAGGAGGAGAAGGGAGTTCCCCCTCCTCACAAAACAAATTCTGTTTAGGTATACAGAATCAGAATATTCAGAACTATTTCTTTATTTTTTAAGTTTCAATATTGCTCCTTATTTTCGGCTGAAAAAAAAATTACTTTCAAAATTTAATTATACTAAGATTAATTTTTACCAGAAATTTGGTACAAGATTGCGTGGCAAAAGAAAACAAACGAAAAAGTGCTAAAGGTACCAGTTCTAGAACAAGAACGTGCCGAATATATTGCTTTTCATAAGAAATTGATTTAAAAATCTGGGCAACCAACTCAAAGAGTATCCAAATACACCCATCCAACAAAAGAGACGTAGGTAGGAGGGCAGTGGGCCGGGACCCCTTCCCAAATTCTGAATTTTAACGAAAACACAAGGGTCCGTTGAGTTAAATAAGAAACTTTTTCAAAGCACAAAAAAAAATAGTGTAACGAGCAAGGGATCGAGAATGATACAGCCCCTCTCATTTTCAGAATAATTTCTATTCGTATTAATCTTGCTCCTTCCTAACAAAGAGAAAAAAAAAAAAAAAAAATAAAGAACGACATCAACGGGACTACCGCCTGTAGAAGGAAAAAATAAACTAAACGACGGATATTTTGCCTGTATAAAACAAGCGTCTTCAGTGCTAAATATAGCAGAAACTAAATAAAAGAACTAAAGATAGAATCTAAAATAATCAATACAATTAAATAAAATCTAAAACTAAAAACAATAAAAAAAAGAAACCAAGCAATACCTGTATATGTACAATCAATACTATTGTGATTCAATACTGAAGAATATTTCTATAAACAATTACGTGTGATATCAGTGAACACACCGAAGCAACTGAATGCAAAAATCAGAAAATGGACATAAAATTTATTATTTTGTTGTTAAATAATACTCTTGTTGGTATTCAATGCTGCAATTCTTCTTGAACTTGTGTTTACTTTAGTCCCCTGCTTATTTTGCAAGATCCTATTAGCAATATTATCATTTATAAAAATAATAGAATTAAAATTGAGTCAGTATTTAAATTAGCCTATCTGTATATCTGTTTATGGAAAGATTAGCAAAAAAAAAGGTTTTTTCGTTTAAAAGCCCTGTGTACCAATGAAATATCAACTCCTCTTTTCACTGAAACCGGGCTAATGGCTGTTTATTTTCTTTTCTTTCTTGTACTGGCCGTAGTCCCGTTTGTTCTTGTTCTCCATTTTGAGATTATTCCTCTCTCTTTATGTTGTCATGGCTGGCCATTTCGGTTTTAGATACTTTTATGTTTCTTACTTTCACTTGAAAAAAATCCACTGTTTTTTACTTGAATTTCTGATCCTTTCCATAAATCTTGCCTAAAAATTACCTCCCTCTTCGCCCCTCTTTCGCGGAAAGTTTACCATACTTGAAAATTCCTCTCGGATACCTCTCCCCACATATATGCATATATGACTGAACAGCTGAAGAGAAAGTTTGACAATGAAAAAGAAAACCGTATATGATTCTGGAAAACCATTTAGCTTACGGATGGGGACTAGACTTTTCCGTGGACTAATGTTTTTGTTACTGATAAAGGGCAGTAGAACTTTCTACTTTTGTTCGATTGAGCTTCCTGTCGACCTTCTAGAGCCATTAGGTCGATAAGATCACCCCTGGGGAAAAACAACAAAAAAGCAAGCATTATTGATTTTTCTTACAGGAAAAAATATGCGAAATTTCCCATTTTTGAGACAGAAGCTTGAAACGTGTACAGTCGGGTTCTGCAATATGCTGAATATGATGATATGATTTTCACTGAGATTTCCCGAGTTTTGGATTAGGCCCCACCTTTTTTTTGAAAATCAAACACATTTTCTCATACTTTTAGCATCTGATGGGAAACATTAAACTAAATACATTTTATATATTCGGAGTTGTCATAAAAACTCTATTCTTTTTATATATTTATTGTTATCAAAATTGCTTTGTTTTTAAATTCTATTTACCATTGGGTGAAGTTGTTTCTTACTGACGGTTCGTTACAACGAACTGTTTGGTCAATAAAGTGATGACAAAATAACAAAATAGGATAATTAGTCTTCCTATGATATTCTTGTAAACAATTCAATTAACTAATAACTTGAAGTGTTTATTCTTCGGTGAAAGATAAGCATGTCAATGCTTAACTTAGAGTTTTATCTATCAATGAGATATATAATTCTTTTCAATTGCTACATGATAACAAAATATTAGAAATTCACTTTTACATTTCTCACAAATTCCAAAACTTGTCAGACCTGAAACTTTGTAAAGTGCGTAAATACACATATTAATCTCTTCTAGGTATTTTATGGATTTTCCTATGGTACCAAGATTAGTTTTATGCCTAATGTTAGTTCCTTTTCAATTCCTTAGCTACTAAGAACAGGAAACTGCTTCCCCAATTTTAAATCCCAAAGGTATCCACCCCAATTACCAAACGACATATTTTAGCGAGAACCGTGAAGCATATTGTTTTTCTTTTCAAGTATCTAGTTCTTTTGACAATTATACAGCTAGTAAAAAAAAGCAGCACAAAAACTACGGGGTGAAACATTCTGACGGTTCCTATTAATAATTTAGGTTTGGTTAACCAGAGGATAGTTCAGAGTTGTAATTTTAGTTATTCACTTTTTTTTAGTTAGTCACCTTTCTGACCCAGTTTACTGCCAAATAATGGTGGTGTTTCTCTTTTGCTACACTAATCAAGATAGTCGTGCTTTCTAGAGCTGCATGATAGTATATTATTATTCGCTCATCTTCTCTTGATTCTTTACACATTCCTTATTGACAAAATTTTTGCTTGCTTAGTAATAAAAAAATGTTTGATTAAAAATTGAGTTCTTGGGTTTTCTTAATTTTGCCAATTTTCTAGCATATCTATGGTTGTGTAAGTTTCTATTGAACCACTTTTGCGAATCAGGTTCCATTTTGTTGTCCTTGGCACTTATTTTTTTTTGAAATTTTTAATGTCTGTATTGTATTTGGAAATATAGAAAAGTAATTTTTAATATACAATTGTTTGAGTTAACCAACATCATATCTTTTCTTTCTTGCTGACGCCTTCAATGAAGGGATTTTGAAGCTATTATTCAACCAAGAATATTCGCACGACAAGGGTTTCTTGACCAGTGCTCCCTTTCAAGATTTTAAGATACTTTTTATAGTATATACAAGTTCTTTTATATTCTACAGAATCTTCAGTTTCTTTCAGCCTACATAATCAAACGAGTTATTTTTTATTTGATTCCTGTTCAAGCGTCCGATACCTTGCTGAATTATAAGTAGTAGTTGGTTTATTTCCTAAGTAAGGCAATCCACCTTTCGCATGTGAGGAGAGGGGATATACACCATAATTGTTCTCATTTTTTGTTCATAAAAAAAGAATATGCTTCCTGATGTTTAAAAACCCCAAGCCAATAAAATTTTTAAATTCTGTCTCCCCCTGCGTATAGACACGTGAAACTGTCGGTTCCTAAGCTGACAGTTTTTTTTCTTTATTTTCAAATTTATTTTTGGATGGAGTCTGGAGTTTTTTTTTTTTTATTAGTTTCCATGAGTAAACATCAATAGTGTATGTGCGTGCAATTCTTCTTCTTTTTTACAGAAATACATTTTTAGGGGGAGAGACAATGATGTTTCTACAGCAAGTAAATCTTTAAATTTGATTCTTAAGAAAAAACATCCTTTTCTGAGTATAGTAAAACTTATCAAGTATTGAATTTTTGCTGTGTCTTCTATCCTAACAAGAATTTAAAATTAACAGCAAAATGGAGAAAATATCTAGAAAATGAAGCGTCTCGTTTCTGAGATTTTGCTGATGCTCCCTTTTGTAACCTGCATACACGCATTTTTTTTTTTTTTTTTTTTTTTTTTTTTTTTTTTTTTTTTTTTTAGTCCAAAAGTCCCTGAAAATTACGCGTTAACACCATTAGCCTTAGTAATAGCAGTAGTAGTAGCATGCACATAGGGAATTATTATTAGTTCAACTTTCGCCGGAACCTGCCCTGAAAGTTGAAACCTGATACTCCGTTTTTGAGTTATTGCTGATTCGCCCTTTTGTTAGCCTGTATACAAATTGTGTGTTTCAATTTAATTCAGCATCTTCCTCAGCATTTCTTGAAAATTTCTCTTTAATACTTTTAGCCGTAATAGTAGTATTATTAGTGGTATTAGAAGCAATAGTAGCTGTAGTAAGCATATGTAGTATGTAGTATGCAGAAGCAGTAGCAACTGTAGTACCTTTCGTTGGTTCAAAATCCCTCTTAACATACACTGAAAATTTGATCTTATTCCTCAAAATTGTTTCTAATAGATATCTGTTATGTCTTTTCAATAACTTATATCGACATATTGTACTTTGATTTATTTCAAAATCCCATGAAAGTTTCATCATAATATTTTTATCTTCAGTGGTGGCAGTAGTAGTAGTAGCAATCGTGGCAATAGTATCAGTAGCAGTTGCAGTAGTAGCAGTAACAGTTGTAGTACCAGTGTTAGTAGTAGCAGCAGTAATATACACATAGTGCCTTTTGGTTATTTTTAACATCCCGTTCAACATGCCCTGAAAGTTTCAACTTAATACTTTAAGTCTTTCCTAAGAAATTGCTTATTTGTCTCTTTGACAACCTCTATGGGAATAGTGTCTTAGTTGAAACTTCCCCTAAACATTCCCTGAAAGGTTCACCTTAATAACATTAGCCTTCCTCGTACCAGTGATCGGAGGAGCAGTAGTACACAAAAGTGCCTCTTAGTTAGTTGAATATGCGCTTCAGCACACCCTGAAAGTTTCAAGTTAAGGATTTAAGCTGTTCCTGAAATACTGCTTGTAAACTCTTTTGACAATCTACATGCTCTTAGTGTCTTGACTCCCTTCTCAACCCACGATGAAAGATACCACTTTATGCCCTAAACAGCTCCTGTGATATTGCTGATACGTCATTTTGACAATGTGCATGTACATTTAGTTCAGCATCCTCTCAATACTCCCTGAAATTTTCACATCAACGCTTGTAGCTTTAGCAATAGTAGTAGTAGTAGTAGTAGTAGTAGTAGTAGCATACAAATATTGCCTTTTCCTTAGTTCAAAACCCCCCATAACAAGCCCTGTAAATTTCAACTTCATACCCAAGCTGGTCCTTAGACATTGCTGACACAACCTTTTTGACAACCTGCATTCAAACACTGTTCTTGTTTAGTTGAACTTCCCCCTCCGTATTTCTTTAAATTTTAATCTTCATACCTTTAGCTTTAGGGGTATTAGTCACAAAAAGAGTAGTAGAAGTATTAGTAGTAGTAGCATTAGCAATAGAAGTAGCAGTTGCACCAGTATTATTATTATTATTATTATCATTATTATTATTATTATTATTATTATAATTATTCATTTATTGACCGTCAAAAAAAAAAAGTACAATAGACGGAGTAATCACTAAAGATAGCAAAAAGAAAAAAAAGGACACAAACACGCATTGAAAACACTATGTATATCCAGATTGTCAAAAGGGCGCACCTGGAATGACTGGTATTAAGTTGAAATTTTCGGGGAATGCTGAGGTGGATGTGGAATTAAATCAAACACTATGTGCTTTCAGGTTGTTGAAAAGTCATATCAGCAATATCTCAGGAACGACTGATGGTACTAAGTTGAAACTTTCAGTGCCACTACTGCTACTACCAAAAGTCACCTACTTGTGACTGTGACTACTTGTAGCTGGGACTGCGACTGCTTGTTGATGTTTCTTTTAAATTTTCATTATCTATAGCTGATTTTTATACAAAATTAATTGTAAAAAATTTTATGCTTGGGCTAATTTATTGTCACAGTTGGTGGCAAATCGAATTTAGTCAAGAATGTAGTGCCAATTACATACGGTGTTCAGAATTTCCTTGAATGAACACTGTTCAACTTTCAGCCATAAAATTATAGATTGAACGATCAGAGTCAAGAGTTAAGGCATTATTTTTTAGAACTAGAAGATGGAGGCTTGAAACTGTAGTTATCTGTATGTAACATGAATCTGATAAAAGAATAGAAAACATAGTTTTAGTAGAGAATAGTTCGGAACAAATTTGTAGTGGTACAAATTTTTCTAGCTGATTTCCTGTCATTTTAATTTTCCATTTCCGAAATAAATGTGTGACGTCAAAGTTCAGAATAACCCCATGTTATTATTAAACTTTGGTTTTTCTTATTGACAGATAGAACAAGGATATCTGTCGAACAATAGAGAAAAAGTCAATTTTGAAAAAAGTAACAATTCCGATCTCTAAGGAAAGACAAGAATGACACTATTAACATATTGTGCAAAGTCAATTTACAGACTGTGTTTTAAGGAAGGCTACTTAACTATTAATAAGAATGATTAATGTTGATTTCCAGATTTCAATGTTGATTCTCCACGAAAAAAGAGTGAAGAGAAAGTAAAAAAAGAGTATCTATCAGTGGTTGAATCAACACCAGATGTTCAAGAAAAACCAAATCTTAGAAAAAGGAAGGAAAATACTATTTACGTTGAATCTTCCGACTCTAATATAGATGATATCAGTGATGAAGGTATGTCATTTAATTAAAAATATCTTTATTTTCATAGAGGTTCACACAAAGGTGAATGTTTTTTTAAATAAGAATGTCTTGGTTAATAAAGAGGTGAAATTTCCCTTCCCCATCTTTTAGACTGTTTCCAAGGAGCATAATTGTGTGAGCAGTTACCGAAAAATTGACTTTATTGGTGTGGAGACCTCATTGTTTGGACCCTACCTCTCTCTTTAAAAAATGGGGGGGGGCTGTTGGCAATCAAGTGTGTTTTATGAGTGTTCCGGTCGAATTTGTTTTTCTTTTACTCAATGGCCAAAAGACCCACACGCAGTTCTATTATTCTTCAAGGTACTATATTTTTTTCAGTTCAGTTTGTACGGAAAGAGATGCCTTATTTGATTGAAAATTGCATGCTTTATTTTTCTTTTCAGGAGTTTAATGCGATTGGAGGGTACTCCTCCCTTCCTGTATCCTTTTTAGATTCCCGTCACCGTCAATACCAAAGACAATCGATCCAAATTTCGAAAAAAAATTTGGTTCACAGTTATTTAAAGGTCAAATAGCTATTAGTCAAGGGATGAAACGGTCCTTTCAGGCCGTGGGGAAAGGTTTTAAAGTGCACAAGTTGCCCATTATTTTACAAATATGGTTGTTTTACTAAGAAGGGGGCATGTTTGATCCTGGGTATCCGAAAGGGGTAAAAGTATTAATATTAATGTTTCAAGGAACGTTTAAGGAAATAATAAGCAAAATCAGAAGAAACAATGTGCGTCCAAATTGTTGAAAGGGCGCATCTGAAGGGCGAAAAACTATCAGAAATGGCTAAAAGCATAAAGTTGAAACTTTCAGGGCAAGTTACGGGGGATGTTTATCATAGGTGTCAGGAAGGTGTAGATGCAGTATCTCAAAAGATCTGCGGGCTTTGCGTTGTAACTTCCAGCGCTCTCTTTTTCGTGAATATTCAACTTAATTCAAAGACAATATGTGCATCCAGTTTATCAAAAAGAATATTTGCAATATCTCAGGAACTGCTTATAGTATTTTGTTCGAACTTGAGAATATTGAGGAAGAGTTTTAATTATATGAAAAATACATACTGTGCATCCAAGTTGTCTAAAGGGCCTATCAGCATATTAAAGTGGATGTTATACTAAATTAGAAAACCTGTAGGTATCAAGATTTTCAAAAAATTAAATCTGTAGAATTTTAGGAACACCCGAGTGTATCATTTTGAAACAGGGAACGTTGACCGTGATGTAGGACAAATCAAAAACATGTTGTACATCAAAGATGTCAAAAGGGTCTATCTGCTATGTCTCAAGAATGGTTATGGGTATCCCGTTGAAAATTTCAGGAAACGTTGAGGGGCAGTTTGAGTTAAATCTAAAGGCATTATGCGCATCCTGGGAGTCTAAAAGGCCTATCTGCAACATTCTAGGAATGGCTAAGGATATTTAGTGGAAATTTTCAGGGAATATGGAGAGGGATGCTCAACAAAACAATAAGACACTATAAACACAAAAAAAGACACATTGGTGCAGATCATTACACTGGTATTTTGACAGAGATATTATTTTCATGAGCAAATCCCTCCTTGATGAATTGATGGTAGTGTAGCATAGTCCCGCATGTATTATTAGCATCGGTTGTTATATTAAGTAATTCAAGTTTTTCCACGATGAAAAAAGTGCACTGTTAGTTTCACGATGTATACGTTTACAGTACAGAAAATACAAGGAAAGCATTTAAACAGTGTCGTTACAATTAGTTAACATCACGACTGTTCTTTTTGCAAGTGTACCTTCTTACATGGACAGGTTTATTTCTTCTTATATGCGTCCATTTTTCCTTTGTTCCATTAAAATTGCCTTGCGTTTTCGATGAGTTGTGTTTTGTCCCTTCAAGACCCACCTGACAATTTAATATTATGAATCTTGCATATTATAATTGTATATCTTATAATGTGAATTGTACATCGTGAATGACAGTACATTTTAATACACATGGACAGTACGCTCTATTACACAGGGGACGATCTGTTTATGCTTTAGGTATACAGAACAGATAGCCCTTTACGGATACCACTACTATTGCTACCTCAACGCAGTTCCAACCTACCTACGGTCTACATAGCTGTTCACACGCTACTCCTCCGTCAAATTTTCTTACGACTTCCTCCCACCCTATTCGGGAAAGACCTGTTTTTCGTTTGGCCCTGTTTGGTTGACTGGCAAGAAAAAATGCCATTCTTCATCCGTAGAACGTGTCCTAGCAATCCATCCTTTATCGCATTATACCCCTAGAATGCAGGATCAATCTGAGGTCAACTACAAATCTAGCAAATCCTCCGTTTTTCGGAGTGCCCACGCCTCAGAACTATACTTGGCCACTGTTATTATCTTAAGGTTGTAATCATCTTAAGGTTGTTAATCATCACTGTTATCATCTTAAGGCTGTTAGCATCTTAAGGTTGTAACCTGAGCCTTTGCTATACAACTAAAAACACCTTCACTGCACCCACTGTCTTTATCAATGACACTACCTATGTAAAAGAAGCTGTCCACTTGATCATGTTCTCACTACACAACATCACCTATTCCACCTTCACTTATTCCTTCATTTCAGCTTGACTGGCACAATGTTATTCAGGCACTAATCACATTAATGTATTTATCTTTTATACATACGCGGATAGGACCTTTGCTTAAAAATTTTGTGTCAGCTGAATCAAACGCCTGCTCATAATTTATAAATCCGAGGACTCAAGGTGTTTGATGACTCAGACACTTCTCAGTTATTAATATAAGAGTTAAATTTGGTCGATGCATCTTCTACCCTTCCTATAACCCACACTTTTCTTCCCTTAAAACTTTATTTATAGCACCTATAAGTTTAAAAAGTATCATCATCCTAAGCAATTAGGTTCCCATAGAAACCTGGCTAATGGCTCTATAACTTCCACACTCAACGTTATAACCTTTCTTATGGATGACTTTGATTAGAGTTATCCTAACATCGCTAAAATTTCCCCTTTTTCAGAAATAGTATTCATAATCCTGTTTCTAACCTCAATCACTATATTCAAAATGCTCATTTACCACATTATCAGCTCCTGGTGCTTCATTATTTTTTAACCCTTTCAGTACTTTCACTAACTCTTTCTCATAAAACAAATTTTTCTTCATATCCAAAGTATCACAAACGTTTCAGTCTTTTCAATGTTTTTTCCTGTAGTTATTATAGCTTAGCACATTCTCAAAATCCTTTGTCCATCTCTCTTTACCTCTTTTCTTCTCACTAATTGTGGCGACGCTCCTATCTTTAACTGAGACAAGTCCAGATTGACCATTCCCTCTCAGTTTATTAACATACCAATTATGTTGTGTTTCTTTACCAGTCATGTTTTACTATTATATCGTCAGGCTTCAATTTCCAGATCTTTGGTAATTTTATCCATAGCGTCCACTTCGCACCTCTAGTTCACATTTTAATGCATTCTCCACTTCCTTCACATTTCTCTCATTGTCACATCATATACCACTCAACAAATTCTTGTACATGCCCCTCCACCTCTACCAAATTTAAAGCATTTTCACAAATATTTCTGGTTGTGTTTCTAATTTTCTTCCCGTAGACACATTAGTGACTTCAACAACTATTTTCCTAAAATTATTCCATCCGTCTTCTACATTGTCACATTTAAACTCTTCTGTTCAGTATCCAACTAATCCTCGAAGTCTCTCTTAAATTTTTATCCTAAAGTCTACCAACGTCTTAACCTCCCGGAAGATAGTCACCCTTCCTAAATTTCAGCTTTGAATTAACCTTAGACAGTACTTGATGGCGATCTTTACTTTTAACATCAATAGCTGGACTTATATATACCCTAGTATCTTGTATTGATCCTGCCAGCCTCCAATTTACAATAACTTAATCATAAGGTTAGCTGTCATACCACCTTGTGAATGCCATATTAACTTATGAGCTATTTTAAGACCAAACACTGTATTGGTTATAACTAGATTCTTGTGCCTAAAAAATTGCAGCAGTCTCAATCTAGTATTGTTTTCTTTTCCTATACCAAATTTACTTAGGTTAGGATACAATTTATTCCTATGTCTAAACGACCTGGGTATTAAAATTCTCTAGTAAAAATATCATACTATTACCTGGTGACGCTGTCTATCTGTTCCTATAGCTGTAAGTAAAATTGATCTGAGTTATTACTATTTCCATCAGTTTGGTGAAACTCCTAATTATTCCTGTTTGAATCGTTTATGTTCGTCAGTCAAAATTTTAATATGAAATTTGATTTTTTTATATCGTAGTATTGAAAGTTACAATCTTCATATTTTTTAAATTATTGAAGCTATTTTTACCTCAGGAAAAGTAAAGGTCCCAGAACCAGTGCAGGATAGGGAATAACGTATTTTCTCAAGTCTACACGAAGGACTTAAGCAGGCTTAGAACAGGACGGCAATAAGCCCAAGGGACCTTCAGATGAATAGAGGCTTTGTGCAATCCTTGGCTATCTTTGTCACAACATGGTCTCCCGTACCTGGTAATTCTCTTTTATCAATAAGAGTTGCAATCCTGCACAGACAATTCAAGCCTGTAACCTCTGACTCATTATATATTCATGCCTAAAAACATTATGCCACTGCTAGGGTAACTTAGCTAAGAAGAGATTTTTCAGCCCAGAAAAGCCCATCAAAACAAACTCAACTCCAAAGAATGGTCCATTCATCATTTTTTTCAAATTCATCATCAAAAGACAGCCCTTTGCTTAACAATTAATAAAACATTATTCTTTTCTTTAATTTTAACTTGCCTATCGTTAGCCTTTTAACTCTTGACACATTCAAGAGCCTCTACTAGTTTTTACCAAATTTTTGGGAAATACCATTTGGGTAATTTGGCATCTTCGGGAGTTTCCTCTGGTGCTGTGAGAATTTGCTAATGGACCCTTAATCTTTGAGACAGTCAGCTGACGCTGAGACTCTCAATAATTTTAGTTAATCGAATGGTCTTTAATTGAAAACTTTCAGGGAATGTTGTGTGGGCTGTTTGAACTAAATCAGAAAACAGTGTGTGAATCAAAGTGGTCACAAGGTCATATTTGCAAAATATCAGGAACGGCTGAGGGCATCAAGTTGAAACTTCCAGGTAATGTTGAGGGGAATGGCGAACTAAGCCAAAAGAAAACTGTGCACCCGAACTGAATGACAAAGCTTATTAAATTTAAACTTTTAAGGAATTTTAGTGGATGTTGAAGTCAATCCTAAGACACTATTTAAATCCGGTTTGGATGCACGGGTGGTCAAAAAGACGTATCTATAATATCTCAGAATAATCGAAGGGTATTAATTTGGAACTTTCAATAAATTTTCAGCTGAGTAAACAATACTATATATGAGGAATATTGAGGAGAGTGCTGAACTAAATCATAATACACAATGTGTCAAAAGACACTCAAGTGAATATCTCTTGGACATCAAGTTTGCCCTTCACAGCGTTGCTGTAAAGGGCCATCCTCATAGGCACAGAATAATGATGATAATTCTGTATAGGTACAGAATTTTTGACCTCCAAAGTAATGTTAAGATCATTGCTGCCTGCAGAGAATTAGTTTTGGTAATGAGGGACTTGGCCTTTCTATACAAGTAACCACAAATGTTCCTGTCAATTTTGAATCGTGTTAGTAAAACAATTGACTGAAAGCTTATTGGACTATAATCTTTCCAGAGATTATTTGTCCCTCTCCAATTTTTAGAAGATGAGAAGTAAAATCAAATTCATCATCGAACCTCGGCCAATTCTGATCCAAGAACAGATAACTCCACGAAGCTTGAGGTTCGTAATTTATTCTTAGATCTTATTTGACGACATATTAAGAGCAAACAATGCTTCTTTGAAAACAGAACATGAAAAATCTTGCCCTGAGATTAGAAATGGAATTGAGCGGAATGACTAAAAACAAATTTTTGAGCAAAAGAACTAGTATTTCATTATTTGCATTTTATCATGTGTTTTTTAGATTAATCGTCAAACTTCTATTCCCGAAGCTGAATGTTTGTTGATACCGACTTTAAGTAGACGACTATTTTCAGTGAAGTTGACTTAGAGCACACATATTACTTCTCATAATATTTATGTCTTTTGTTTCTTCTTTTTTTAGAAATGGATACATACAGCGAAGAACCTTATGAAGTGACGTCCTCTGACGAATCTGATCCCGGAAAAATGCCCCCAGAGAGCTGCATTGAAAATGTAAAGGCGAAAAATCACGCCAGTAGTAAAGAACCATCACAGCCTGAGGAAGTTGTTTTGGAATCCTTTGGTTCACGGTGGAAAGAAATGTCACTTAGGCTTAGAAAAAAGCTGAGAATCGAGTCTTCAGAAAACACCCACATTTGCAAAATTTGCAGTGAATCCTTTTCCCTCCGCATTTCAATTTCAAATCATATGAAAGGTCATGATGAAATAGAAATTCAGCAATGTCAGTTTTACCGTTCAAAATTCAATAAAACGCCTAATCTCGATTGTCGTTTCGAAACTCAAAATGGGATAATAGATAAATCTTATGAGTGCACTATCTGCGAAAGGACAATACCATTCGTAAATCATTTTAAATCATATACGACGGCACAGTCAGGTTTTGCGTGCGACGGCACTCAATGGTAAATCTGCAAGTGATCCAGTGTCTACAAATCATAGAGGTTTGACCTACGATAATTTAAATAAATGTGCTACATGTGATAAAACTTACAAATACTGCACAGGTCTTTCATGGCACTTGAAATTAAACCCAGAACATAAAGATACTGAACCTACAAGTAATTCAGAACCAGTAACTAATAACATCGTTAGAGAAAAGTAATTTAATGAGTGTGGCATTTGTAAAAAGACTTACGTCAATCGTGCATCCCTCTCACGCCACCTGGCAAGGCATGGTCGGAGTAGAAAATACTTGTGTCACATATGTGGCTTAGGTTTTCTTAGAGACATTGACCTTAAAATGCATATACAAAGACATACTGGCGATAAAAATTTCACGTGCGACAAATGCGGAAAGAATTTCTATAGCATTTCTCTTTTGAATCAGCATTTGAAAAAGCATGCTACAGAAGAGATTGGACAAACACCAGAAAAATTGTTTAAGTGTGACATCTGCCACTCAAAATTTGGAACAAAGCAGGTTTACTCAAGACACATATGAAAAAGCACACTGAGGGAAAAACACACGAGTGTGGTATTTGTCAAAGAAAGTTTTACACAAAGCCCAGGTTAACTGATCATATGAGGACTCATACAGGAGAAAAAAACCATATGAATGCAAGATATGCAACAATACCTTTGCACAAAGGCCGGGTTTAAAATCCCATATGAAATGTCACAGTGACAAAAGACCCTATAGCTGTGAACTTTGCACCAAAACATTTAAGTATAAAAATTCGATTAATGATCATATAAATACTCATACTGGTAATAGACCTCATGAATGCAAGCAGTGTGACATGCGTTTTTTTGGAAGAAATGGTCTTAACAAACATGTCGAACAAGTCCATACGAGGAATCGAGAAGAAAAGAAATTCCGAGAGAAGAAGTACAGCTGTAACATATGCAACGAAAGTTTCGCTGTTTCTGATTATCGTGATCAACATGTGGCTTTACATTCTAATCCTCACCCTTTCAGCTGCGAGTTCTGCAGCAAGAGTTTCAACTATAAGAAAAACATGATAGCCCATGTGCAGCGTGTGCATCCCAGTTGCAATCCATTTAAATGTAAGCTGTGCAGTAAGACTTATGATACCATTAGGAAAAATTGATGTACACATAAACTCTCGTGCTTGTGTAAAAAATGACAAATCTCATAAAAAGTTGAAAAATCAAGGCAAATCCATCGATGTAGACGGCAATACGATTGCTGAGAATCTTTTTATATGTAATGTTTGTAGCAAGGAGTTTGAATCAGTTGAGAAAATTCAAGACCATTTTAACTCTTCCCACAAGCCTTCTAAGTAGGAATCAATCATAAGTCTTCATGAAAAAAGACTTCTTTTGTTGTTTATATTTGGCCAAAAAGTGATAGCCTGTTTTCACATTAAATAAAATGAAATTGGTAAAAAGGATGAATAAATAATTACACCTTAAGTGACAAGTTACAGAATAGGATATTGTTTGAAGATAAAATATTGTGCGTCTATTTTTGGTGTATTTGGGATCTATATCCTCCTGTTGTTCTAGATCATGAAATGTAAGGAATTGGATGATTATGTCTTATGTACAAATCCTAGAATTCAGCATAGTCTGCTTAGAATTTTTAATTGGCTCATTCTTCTAGTTATACGAGAAATATGTTTTTTTTTTACTTCCATATTGATATATAATTCAAAATTAGTTAAAAAAATGTTTACTTTCGGAATTTTGGTTGGAAAAATGCTCAAAAATGAGGGTAATTATTCATGTGAACAGAAATTCAGACTTTTCCACCGAAATTCCGAAAAAACTGAAGGTATATTTTTTCAGTTTTTGACATTCAAGAGCAATTTAACCCTTCTCATAAGCTTCCTAAGTAGAAATTGCTCATGGTAAAAAAAAAGGAGAAATACAATGTGTTATACTTTTATTTCAACTAAAAATTTTGTAGCTCTTCTCCATAAAAGCAACCATGCCTTTAGACTTTTTTTCTTTTTGCTCTCCAGCCATATCTACATATTTTTGAACGTTTCAAAAGTAACACAAGCTTCTTATATAACCCTAGCCCAGAGGTCGGTAAAGTGTGGCTCTAAAGCCGCATGGCTCTAACTCGTTTAGTGCGGCTCTGACACAACTATCCACGGAAGGTGCAATGATATTTTTATAAAAAAAAAACTTGGTTAAAAAAATACACGTTATTTTGATAAATTAATATTCTTTTATATATCTAGAACATGTATGATTTTCGGCTTAAATTAAAAGACAGATAGGTAATTATTTATCCTGTTGTAAAATAATAGGTCAAGAACGTCGAGTTTAATTTTATTAGTTTTCGTAAATGTAAACACAAACCATGTAGAAGCTATCGGCTGAAATTGTTTGAATGTTTTCTGCTTACTTGGATGTGATTCAAAGGTACCACAAGTATGCGTGCGCAGGATTTTTCTAAACTAGTGGGAGAACAAATTTGCATCAAAGACAAGCAGTTGTAGTATGAACAGGTATGTCCAGTGTTTCCAGATTGGCTAATTTTCCGCCAGACTTGCATCTGAATATCTACTTTCTTTGTTTACAAAAATGGAAACAGCTCTCACTGAATTTGTCTCGTGGGCTGATTCGAACAATTTAACACTGAATTACAGTAAGACAAATTATGTATTATTTTCTAGAACATCGTCAATTAAAACTGATCTAAAATTAAAAGTAGTTGTTAATATTATAAATAGAGTAAAAACCAGAAGATATCTTGGATTTGGAGTTGATGAGAATCTTTCGTGGAAAGAATATTCAAAATTAGTACACAATAAACTTTCAAGGTCCCTTGGAGTCATCCGCCGTCTTAAATTTCGTTTCCCTAAAAAAAATCCTGAAAATGATTAATCATTCTATTTTTCATCTCCATTTCTTTTACGGTGTGCTCCATATGGGCAAGTAACTTCATTTCTTCATTTCTCAAATTCTATCACTTGTTCAAGACACAGATGATATCAGTCTTCATTTGAATTGACCAAGATATTTGATATATCCAAGACTCGATATTTCCAGATTGGAAATTTTTGTTTCAAGTATTTCAATAACCTCCTTCCGTCTTCATTTCAAAATCTGTTTGCATTAAATCAAGATTTACACACTTATTACACACGTCATTCTTGTGACATAGTCAAAGAAGCACCCTCTACGAAAAGAGCTTCTTTTTTGATTAGATTCTTTTGCACCAACTATTTGGAATTCACTCCCCTTAGACCTCCGGAATTCAAACAATCTCATATCCTTCAAGCGAGCAGCGAAGGGTCATTACGGAAAAAGTGTTTAGTGATGTCCTCCTCCAGGTCTGTTTTTTTCTCCCCTTTTTTATTTTCCCCTTTTTACTCATTCCCTATTGCTTTGTCTCTCTTCTTCTTTTTTTACTTTTAAAGTTGAAGCCATAGGTTGATTTATTTACTTGTTTACTTTTTCCACCTTTTTTTTCTTCTTCTTGATACGCTCATTTAATTTGTTGTTTCTGTTTGTTTTTTAA
Source organism: Artemia sinica (assembly GCA_027921565.1). Taxonomy (NCBI): domain Eukaryota; kingdom Metazoa; phylum Arthropoda; class Branchiopoda; order Anostraca; family Artemiidae; genus Artemia; species Artemia sinica. The sequence continues at coordinate 18,805,823 of CM051258.1, forward strand.
CCAATATTAGTTAATGTCCAGCCCTAGCCAAGCATTTTTTTATGCTTTTTCTGGCAGGAATGTTATGTAAGTAATGTATTTTGTTTTTAAATAAAGATAAATGAAACTGAAACTTAATAATAAACTACATGAGTAAGGAAAATTTATTGTTTTTATATTAGAAGAAGTGACAACAATAGATTCGTTTTTGCTCAGGATTTTGGAGGGAAAACATTGTTTCACTTTTCGAGCCTGCTCGGAAAATAATTCTCTTATTGATAAGTACCTTTTTAAAACAATAATTTTGGATATGATGAAGCATTTCTCAGTAGGTTTCAGGAATTTAAAAACAGCTAAGCAACTTAAGCATTTGTCAAAACCCTCTTAATAATACACTGTAAAAAAAATTTGATTTTCAACAAAATGTTTTGCTCGAATTCAAAGCAGTAAAAAAAAAAAAAAATCAATTTTTCTTTTAGAATTGTGACTTGCTTATTCAATTCGAGCAAACTATTAAAATTATTAAGACTTCTGTACTTTTCAGTAAAAAAAATGTGTTTTTTCGATGCAAATAGGTTATATTAATCAAAATTGTTTTGGACTTCAACAGTAGAAAGAAATTTCTTGAATATCATATTAAATTTGACTATGGGACCATTGAAAGTAATCTGTTCAGTATAAATTCAAATCAAATGCTGGGATATAACAAAAAGGCTGATGCTAATTGTCTTTTTAAGTTTAAAAAGTTTAAAAAATGGGAATTAAATGAAGGGTCATTTAGCGAAAAAAAACATTTCTGTCAAAAAGTACCTGATAACAAACTATAATTAAGAATTTTAGGATGAGTGCTCTCGGAGGGGAGGGGGACTCCACAGGGAAAATTTTCTAGGAGGGGGATTTGCTGACATGATTTAAAAAAAAATCGGTCAGAAATTAAATATTAATAGCTAGTTTTTCCTATTGAAATTAATTGGTAGTGTCATGACACTCATGACATGACACGTTATTCAGACTCCAAATATAAATTTCTTTACGTTTAATATTACCCACCAAAGGCTACAAGCTTCAGAAGAAAAAGGGATTTTGATGGATTAAGGGATTTGAAAACAGGGAGCCTGATTTCCGAAAAGGGAGAAAAAACCCCAAAAAGTTGATGAATCTTAGTTTAAATCAGACTTTCAGATTCAGCCTATCAGTGTATCACTGTGGAGGTTTCGACCTCCTATCTGCAAAAATGTGGAATTGTGTGTTTTTGCCAGAAGACAGCACGGATGCTTTTTTATTCGTTTTTTTGTTCTAGTGTCCTTTTTAAGTGGCCGTAAAGGTTGGAGGGCAACTAAACTGCCTTCCATGACACAATTTGTCTCTTATTTTGTTTTCGAATGTTATGATTTGAGATAAATTTGACAAAAAAAAACTCCATCAATTTCAAGCGAATAATATTCTACCTAGACGGGCGAAGTAGATTTAATGAGAAGACGTTGAAACGACGAAGTGAGGATTTTGGCTAGGAGACATGCAGTTCCAAGAGAGAGAAGGCAGTGTAACAGTCAGTGCTTTTGGGAAAGTCTGATAGTAAGTATTCATTTTAGTTTATTAATATTGATAACTCGTGTCTTATGTTTCCCAAAATGTTTATAGAACGTATTTTTTTGTAAAATAAAAAGAAGTTTTCTTGGTTCCAATGTAGTTGCTCGCCCCTCCTGGAGGAAACGCTAAAAAGTTCTCAAAAATAATAAGTTTAAACTACCTTCTTATATAATTTCTAAGAGTAGGTGAATTTACTTTACCCCCCCCCCTTAATGCTTAAACAAATATCTCAAACTATATACTCTCCACGCATTTCAGACATAGAGAATACATGAATATATATAATTTAGGGTATCATTAGGTAGGGGATAAATTAAGCCAAGAGCTCTTAGGAAAACCCCTATGCCTTCCCAAGGCCAGAAAATAATTTGCGCTTTGCTGAAAAAAATACAAATGAATGTGCATTGTCAGTTTACTATACATATACTGATATTTAATAATTAAAATGTTAATATTATTTGACCTATTAAAGTTATAAAAGTAAAAACAATCATATTTATATGGTATCAAGTTTTCTAGTTCATGGAAGGCATAGGGGTTTTGAGCCCTACTCATGCTAATTTCTGCTCATTTTGAGTTTGACTCGGTTATTTATTGTAATTTCTGTTCATTTTGGGTTTAATTTATTTATCGATGCTGATTTGTGGTAGTTTCACGCTTGGTAGATTATATGATTTTATTTTTTGCTCATTTTTGGTTTAATGAAGTTCTTTACTTGTCTTTGAAAAACTTATTTTGTGGAAAAACAAATTAATTAGTTTCTGTTCGTTTTATATTGACATAGTCTTTTCAGGGAAAAAGAAAATAACACTTTAAATCTTTTTTTTAAGACTTTATAGTTTGGCCTGCTATTTGTATGCTGGAGAAAAATGCTATTTATATGCAAGCACCATAGAAACAAATCAGTTTTCTTTAGTATGCATTTGCTTTTATACTACTATATGGCTCATTTTTCACTGTCATTTTCACTTTACTTGAGAAAATTGGCTCCAATTCCCCCCTCCAGGATTTTGACGAAATTACCCCACTGCATGCTATGCTCGCGTCAGAGTCAAACAGTTCGTGGTAACAAACTGAAAGCAAGGAGTGACCCGGCTCAATTGTAACCGAAATTCTAAAAAACGGAATTTGATACCAATTTATACATCAAAAGAATGAGATTTTTATGCTGATTTCAAATATATAAGTTTCATCATAGCTTTGAGGATGACTTAATCCCCCACAGTTCCCGAAGAAGCAGTAGTAATGCCATAATACATTCAAAGTCGTGCCCTTTCACATAGGATTTTTAACGTCATCCCTAGGAAATGAACATGGGCTTTTAAAGTCATCCCTAGGGAAATTAACATTGGTTATGTTTGATGTTTTTTATGTTTGATGGTTATTTTGTTTGATGGTGTTTTGTATTGTTTGTTGGTTATGTTTGTTGGATGTTTTTTTGTTGTTTATGATGGTTATGTTGTTTGATGTTTGTTGGTTATGTTGTTTGATGATTGTTGGTTATGTTATGTTGATGTTTGTTGGTTGTTGCTTATGTTTGATGGTTATGTTGTTTCTTGGTTATGTTATGCTGGTTGTTGTTTGATGGTTATGTGGGTTATGTTGTTTGGTTATGTTATGTTGATGTTTGTTGGTTGTTGTTTGTTGGTTTTGTGATTTGATGGTTATGTTGGTTATGTTGATGGTTATGCTATGTTGATGTTTGTTGGTTATGGTGTTTGCTGGTTATGTTGTTTGCTGGTTATGTTTGTTGGTTGTTGTTTGTTGGTTATGTTTGTTGGTTGTTGTTTGTTGGTTATGTGGTTTGATGTTTATGTTGTTTGTTGGTTATGTTGTTTGATGTTTGTTGGTTATTTTTGATGAGTTTTGGTTATGGATATGGTTATATTTGTTGATGTTTCTTGGTAATGTGGTTTGATGGTTATGTTGTTGGATGTTTGTTGGATGTTGGTTGATTTTTGTTTCCTTTGATATATTTGAAAATAAATGCTGTTACTAGGCGAAATTCCGCGTTGCTTCTGGGCAAATAATGTCCAAAAATACCTCCCCAGGGGCTAGAAACTATTTTATTGATCGAAAGTCAGTTTCTTTCTGGAAGTGGGACAGTCAACATCAAAATGGATGCTTATACATTATTGAATATTGAAAGTGTTGATGAAACGGGACCTAAAGCGCCTAAGGAGGCAGTGGAAATTATAAGGGGTCCCGAATAACCCTAGAATGGGACAAGATGTATAATGGATATGTTATATCATTAAGCAAACTCTGTAACTTTCTGGAATTATCTCTTGAAAGAAAAATATTATCTCGAGAAATGCTTAACGATATATTGGGAACTGTAATGGGAACTAATTCGCCATCGTTGGACCACTGTATGAAACTTCGTCGTCGTGATCCCCAAGCTTTAACTCAATTTATAGATATATTAATTGAGACAAAACAAATATTGTGGTTTTGCTCTTAACCACTACTTGGACGGCCATTTTGTAACGCTCCTAGGAGACGTTTTTCTTGTTTGAGAGTCAGTTTGTTTCTGGAAGTGGAGCAGTCAACATCGAAAAATATTTTACACATGCCCATTATGCTTATATACTTTGGGCAGCTGGTCATCTTGTGAGAATTGTACTTTTGCTGGTGACTATAATGAAAAGTGTAAATTATGCAATCCATGTAATTTGCTTAGAGGATATACAGTGCAAATTAAAGACTGTAATTCTTGTCTAGAAGAGATTTGTGACTCTCATAATAAAGGATTCTTATGCTCCAATTGTCACTATGCTAAATGCGATCAATGGGAAAATACTTACCCTGGCATCATCCCGAAAAACCCTGAGCGTGAGTTCAGTTTATTTTTAAGAGACTGGTATCGTCGCGGCTTTAAACTGTTTTGGGAAGAAGAACCTGGTCTACGCTTCAATTGCTGGAATTATAAAATAATCTGATTTCTAAGACATTGCTGTGAAGATACTGGTTACTGCTACTACTACTAACAACTCACCGCAGCACCATGCCACCTAAGGCCAACACAGCTACGCATGCTCCCCCTCCATCCCAATCTATTCAAAGCCTTTTTACACCCGTCCACGAAGTTCTCATTTCCTTTAAATCTTTCTTTATGATATCCTTCCACCTTAGATGAGGACGACCTGCTTTCCGTTTAGCTCCAGACGGTTGGCCGAAAAGAATAATCTTCAGCAATCTGCCATCCTTCATCCGCACAACGTGCCCTAGCCACCTTAACCTTTCTTTCATTATAGCCCTAGAGAGTGATATTGAACACATTTTTCGTATAGCCTGCTGTTTGAAATACGGCCAGTCAGCCCGGTACCAAGAACAATCCTTAAGCAATATCTCTGGAAAACGTCTAGCAAATCTTCATCCGCTTTTCTGAGCGCCCATGCTTCAGAGCCATATTTGACCGCTGTCATCACTGTAGCTTCTAATATTCTAATCTTGGTTTGCAGGCTAATCCTCCTGTTCTTCCAAACATTTTTTAAATGTGAAAAAAAACACCCTGAGCCTTGGCTATTCTACTTTTAACATCCTCGCTCCCACCATCTTTACTAATAATACTACCAAGGTAAGTGAAACTGCCAACCTGATCAATCTTTTCATTACTCAACGTCACCTTTTCATCTTCACTTATTCCTAGCCTTAGTGACTTAGTCTTCTTAACATTAATTTTCAAACCTATTCTAGCACCCTGAACTCGCAAAACCTCTAAAACTTCATTCATTTTGCTCACACTTTCATCTAGGATGCTTAAGTCATCAGAATAATCTAAGTCCAGGGGACTTTTTCCTCCCCATGTGATTCCGTGGTCTCTCATTGCCTTTCCTGTGCTCCTTAAGACAAAGTCAATCAAAATAATCTATATAAAAGGGGATAGAACACAACCCTGCTTAACTCCTGACTTAACACAAAACTAGCTCCTAACCTCATTTCCTACCCTAACCGCAGCAGTGTTATTCTCGTACATAGCACTAGTCACTTTAATGTATCTGTCTGGTATACCATACAAGGATAAAACCTTTAATAAAACTCTTCTATCAACACAATCGAATGCTTGCTCATAATCTATAAAATTGAGGACCAAAGATATTTGACAACTCAGGCACATCTCAATTATTACCCTAAGAGTGAAAATTTGGTCGACAAATCCTCTAACTTTCTAAAACTACACTGTTTTTTCTCTTAAAACTTTGTCTACAGCATCTCTCAGTCTAAAAAGTATCATATTACTAAGTAATTTACTACCTACAGAGACCAGACTAATGCCTCGATAATTACCACACTCACTTTTATCACCTTTGTTATAAAGTGGCTTAATTAAGGTTTGCCTAAAATTGTTAGGTACTTCCCCCTTTTCAAAAATCATATTCATAATCTTCAGTAACTTATTTTTAACCTCAGAGCCACCATATTTAAGATACTTATTTACCACCCTATCAGCACCTGGAGCCTTATTATTTTTTAATCCTTTTAGTACTGTCACTAATTCTTCCTCACAAAACAAATCTTCCTTCACATCCAAGGTATCACAAACTTTTTCATTTTCCTCTATGTCTTTTCCTGCAACTCTATCTCGGTTAAGCAAATACTCAAAATGTTCGGCCCATCTCTCTCTAGTTCTTTCCTTATCGCTAATTGTGGCCCCATTCCTATCTTTAACTGGGCCAAGTCCGGATTGACTACTCCCTCTCAATTTGTTAACATACAAGTACAATATTTTACTATGTGACCGTCTACCTGGACCTTGCAGATCCTCGGCAATTTTATCCATAGCCTCCACTTCAAACCTCCTTAGTTCATATTTAAATGCTTTTTCCACTTGTTTTACATTCCTTTTTTTTCATATGACCTATCACTCAGATAATGTTTGTACATTTTTTTCTCCTTTCTATGAAACATAAAGCTTTTTCACTAGTATTCTTAGCTGCAGTTCTAGCTCTCATCCCTAAGACACCTTCAGCAACCTCACACATTATTTTTCTAAAATTATTCCAACCATCTTCCACATTATCAACTTTTAAACTCTCAAGTTTAGTATTCAACTGTTCCTGGAAAGTTTCTCTCAAATTCTCATCCTGCAGTCTACCAACATCATAACTTCCCGGAGGTAGTTATCCTTACGATATTTCAGTTTTAAATTAACCCTTGACGCTACTAGATGGTGATCTTTACTTTTAACATCAATAACAGCACTCCTATGTACCCTAATATCTTGTATTGGTTTACTATAACTTCGGTTTACTATAACATAATCATTAGGGTTTTGCTGTCTTACCATCACGTCAATACCATGTTAACTTATGTGCCATTTTATGACCAAACACCGTATTGGTGATAACTAGATTGTTATACCTAAGAATTGCATAAGTCTGTATCGATTACTGTTTTGTTTTCCTACACCAAATTTACTTAGGCTAGGATACCATCTATCCCTATTTCTATCGACCTGGGCGTTAAAATCTCGTAGTAAAAAAACATATTATTTCTACCTGGGACCCTGTCTTTTTGCTCCTTTAACTGTAAGTAAAATTCATCTGAGTCCCTAGTATCTCCGTCAGTCGGTTCTACAGGGTTATATACTAATATAACTGATACCTTGAACCTTTTAGTCCTAAAATGAGCAATTAGTATTCTACTATTAATACCTTCCCAGCTTAAACAAGACTTAGCAGCTTCCTTATTCATCATGAGCCCTACTCCCTATCTATGCACCCAATTCCTCTCGCCTATTCTATATCACCTAATTTCATGCTTCCTACTCCTGGGATAAAAGTTTCTGAAACTCCTAGTAAGTCCAATTTGAATTATCTGGATTTGTCAGTCATAATGTCGATACGATGGTCAATTTCTTAACGTCGTAACATTCCAACTTCCATTTTTTATGTTCTTTAAATCATTGAAATTATTTTGGCCTCAGGAAAAGCAATGATCCCGGATACCAGTGCAGGCCGGGGATCACATATCTTCTCAAGTCTACACCGAAGTGCTTAAGTCGGCTTAGAACCGGACAGCAACAAGTCCCTGGGACCTCCATGAATGGAGGCTTTGTGCAATCCTGGGTCCATCTTGGTCATAACATGGTTTTCAGCACTTGGCGATGCTCTTCCATCAACAACAGTCGAAATCCTGCACAGACAATCTCAAGCCTATTACCTCCGACTCATTATATATTCATGCCTACAAACATTATGCTACTACGGGGAGGCAGCCCATAATAGATAAATTAGCTAGGAAGAGATTTTTCAGCCCGATGACACCCATCTAAACATGCCAAGCCCAGAAGAATTGTCCTTTAGTCAGAATCCTGGGCGAGTGCTGTTTCGTTTGCTAGGCTATAGTTTCCTCGAGGGGTGCCACTCCTCAAGTGGGAATAGAGTTGACCGTAAGGTTCCCAGTCTTGCAGGTACCCCGAAAGGGTCGAAGCAGTCCTTTGCAGAGGCCGTTGTCCATAGATCTGGATCTTACGCCCTACTGCAGTTGTCTTCTAGGGGATCCTCCCGCGATGGTGTTCTGCATCACCATACAATTTAACCCACTACTGGGAGAAGGTTTTTAACTCATGGAACTTTTGGACAAACCAGTGGGCCCTTTTGAGTGTACATTTGAGGGGCCTTCTTCCTCCTCCGCCTATATTTATGACCCCGGGTGAGGATGTCCCAGTTTCTATAATGGACCCCAAGGGACAAGGTCCCCCTTGGTCCATGCCTCCTTTGAAGGTACCCTACATATTTGTAGGGCGTCCATATTTGTACGGGGAGGCAGCCCATAATAGATAAATTAGCTAGGAAAGAGATTTTTCAGCCCGATGACACCCGTCTAAACATGCCAAGCCCAGAAGAATTGTCCTTTAGTCAGAATCCTGGGCGAGTGCTGTTTCGTTTACTAGGCTATAGTTTCCTCGAGGGGTGCCACTCCTCAAGTGGGAAATAGAGTTGACCGCAAGGTTCCCAGTCTTGCAGGTACCCCGAAAGGGTCGAAGCAGTCCTTTGCAGAGGCCGTTGTCCATAGATCTGGATCTTACGCCCTACTGCAGTTGTCCTCTAGGGGATCCTCCCGCGATGGTGTTCTGCATCACCATACAATTTAACCCACTACTGGGAGAAGGTTTTTAACTCATGGAACTTTTGGACAAACCAGTGGGCCCTTTTGAGTGTACATTTGAGGGGCCTTCTTCCTCCTCCGCCTATATTTATGACCCCGGGTGAGGATGTCCCCAGTTTCTATAATGGACCCCAAGGGACAAGGTCCACCTTGGTCCATGCCTCCTTTGAAGGTACCCCACATATTTGTAGGGCGTTCCCATATCGCCACCTGGAGACACGCTGTGTGGCCGGGGGGAGGCCAAGAAAAATTTTCCCGTACCGAGAATCAAACCCGGGCTTGCTGCGTGAAAGCCACATATCCTATCCACTGGATCATATGGGATGCTCGAGGATATTAATCATTTTTAGCTAGTAAGTTTTCAAGTTATTCAAAATTCTGATATTATTCACTATATTAGACGCAAGAATTACAAGACGTTCTGGACGATAAGACATGAGGAACATGGGCGCTCATAGACTGAATTTTAGGGGGGGGGCTCACCTGGTCTAATCGGCACTTACAGTCCTGTATAACTATGCACATTGCGTATAATAGCATTATATTAAGTTTATTCCATGTTTCTTGATTTGTTTCTTGTACTTGAACAACGTTACAAAAAAATAATAGTAATAGAAATATTGGATAAAATATGATTTGGAATAATTGTAAAATGTAGACAACAATGAATGGAAACATAATAATATGATTAATAGAAAAATGCTAGATAATCTTTTAAAAATTAAGAATTTCATTGTTTTGCATTTTCTTTTAGTTTTTTTTTTACATATCCTAGGGCTGTATTTAAGACCAATGGGGGGGGGGGATACAGTATCAGTAAAGTAACCATGATATTTGTAAAATCCAGAAAAGGAGCCTAGTCTAATGTCGGTCAACTACTATTATTTCATTTGTATGTTTTCTCGAGATGTGGTCAACATCTAGAGAAAACAAAATTAAACGTTGCTTTAAAACTAATGTGTGTATGTTTAGACCTCAGTTTGGTTATAAGCCTACAGATTTTATTTGGCTGTTACAGAATGTGATTCTTCATATGAGAATTTTGTATGTGACATTGCTTCAAATAAGTAAACTGAAGTAGAGTAGTAAGTTATACTTCTACGACCGCACTGGGAATTACCATGCTATTCTACGACCGCACTAGGAATTACCATGCTATTCTACGACCGCCATAGGAAAACATTTCTACGACAGCTCTACACCTTTTCAAAGAGAGTGAGTATCCTCTCACACCTATGTTCTCTTGGTACCTTTCCAAGCAAAGTGTTCAAACACGTTTTGAAACTATAACGCAAGCAGACTGGTTTTTGAGGCAACACCCATTTTTTAGGGCCAATCAGAGAGAGCGGTGGTTATTCCATATACGATAACTTGATTAGTAATTGGATTCGAATAAAAGGAGTGATTTTCATTCGCCCTTGAGATTTTGTATATAACGGACATGCGTTATGATTAAACTTTCATAAAGTTCTAAGACATCATGGATAATGCATCTGATGTTATTGACTTGGAAGCTTTGGCTACAGCGATTTATTATGTAAGTTCAGTTTAGTAAATTTTCTTAGTTTATTTCCAAATAAAATCATTTTACATAGTCACCCCTCCAGTAAATTCAAATTCAGGGTTTACCCCCCCCCCCCCACAATACAAACTCCACTATATGATGTTTATACTCGATAGAAAGCGTAAAATACACTCTTTTTTACCATGTAAACCCCATCCTCCCCCCCTATTTACGACTTTAATTCATTCATTAGAAATAATTCTTTCACTCAAAAATGTCATTTTCCCATCATGCATTTAAAATCATCAAAATAGAATGTGCTCTCTTTGCAGTCTAGATAAAACCGTGTGTGATTAAGACTTTAATCCTCTTACAAGAGGGGTGATCTCGTAAACAACCTTCGCACGCGCATTATCTAAATTATGAAAACAAAGGATGGTAGATAGGAACGGAAATGATTAAGACTACATGCTTTGTGTAATTCTAGACGGTTTGAAAAAGGGATGAATTGTTTGCAAAATTAAGAGATATTTTTAGGACATGGAAATTATGTAAATGTTAGATTCAAAGAGTCCTTTAGAGTGTTTATTATTCCTTTTTCTATAGCTCTTTTTGATAAAGTGTCTTTTATATTCTCAAGGGAGGGGGTGAAAACTTATCAGGCTAGAAAGCAAAATCTTTAATTTAGGGAGAGGGCTGGCAAAACTAGATCTATGTCTCTTCTTCTCTAAACGAAATAATCCTTTATTAACAGAACTGAAAAAGATTGCTTTTGCAGACAATTACACCTAATGAGAGGAGTGTTCTATTTTCAAATCTCTTTGATGAAAGCAAATAATGTTTCAGTTAAATCTTCAAAGTTTTACCTTCATGGAAAGGAAGGAATGGGGCATTTTAAATGCTCTTATTTTCGAATTCATGGATTTTATAGATGATTAATGCTTTACTAAAAATCTTTCACTAATTTCCTTTCTTCTCTAATATTATTATCATATACTAAATTTTTCTTCTTTTTTAAGGAGGATTCCGACAAATGCTCTCCCCCTGAAAAGGATGGTAGATAGGAACGGAAATAATTAAGGCTACATGCTTTGCGTAATTCTAGACGGTTTGAAAAAGGGATGAATTATTTGCAAAATTAAAAGAGATATTTTTAGGACATGGAAATTATGTAAATGTTAGATGCAAAGAGTCCTTTAGTGTGTTTATTATTCCTTTTTCTATAGCTTTCTTTCGATAAAGTGTCTTTTATATTCTCAAGGGGGGAGGGGGTGAAAACTTATTAGGCTAGAAAGCAAAATCTTTAATTTAGGGGGAGGGCTGGCAAAATTAGATCTATGTCTCTTGTTCTCTAAACGAAATACATCCTTTATTAACAGAACTGAAAAAGATAGCTTTTGCAGACAATTACACCTAATGAGAGGAGTGTTCTATTTTCAAATCTCTTTGATGAAAGCAAATAATGTTTCAGTTAAATCTTCAAAGTTTTACCTTCATAGAAAGGAAGGGATGGGGCATTTTAAATGCTCTTATTTTCGAATTCATGGATTTTATAGATGATTAAGAGGCTTTTATAAAAATCTTTCACTAATTTCCTTTCTTCTCTAATATTATTACCATATACTAAATTTTCTTCTTTTTTTAAGGAGGATTCCGACAAATAATCTCCCCCTGAAAAGATAGCAAGAGGGAACGATGCCACACCGATGCAAGCTGCAAGGCCTTCCATCATAAGATATGCTGGTTCCTTTACACATGCTCTGGGCCAGCCATTGACCACTCAACTTTTAATGCCCGGAGCCTCTCATGCCAGTGCCAGCTCTGCGCTACCTGCGCAAACCTCTATGCAACCTGGCAGAAAATTGAAAAGAGAGTGGGTGGCTTCTCATAATGCCTCAGCCCCGTCTACTCAAGATCGTGAGATTGCCCCCCATCATGCTTTGCCCGAGTTTTCAAGAGCTGTCCCGTTTATTCAAGGTCAGGAGGTTGCCCTCCAGCATGCATTACCCGAGTTTTTAAGAGCTGTCACGTCTACTCAAGCTCAGGAGGTTGCCCCCCTTCATGCTTTGCCAGGGCCTTCAGGCACACAAGTGCAGCCAGAATTTGGAAATTTAAACATTTTTACCTCTACTTTCTTCCTGGTTATAGAAATATCTACATATTTCTTCCAACTTTTTTTTTAGCCTTTTCTTTTAACCATTTTTCAACAATGTAAAAGTGTGTCAGAGATATTAAAATGCTATTTTCGCTATAATATTAATCCCCCACCCCAACCATTGTCTTAAATTTCTCTGCTCCCTCCACTCAAAGATACCTAAATATAATGTAATTTTTTTGCTTGTCAAAGAAACCGCTCTTTTTTAATCTTTCCTATCACCTTAGTGTGTGTGTGTGTGTGTGTCCGTGTGTGTGTGTGTGTGTGAGCGTTTTGTTGATCCCGGAGTTTTCATTATATGATCTTTGAACTATTTTTAAAAAAATGGCTACCTCAAAGTTCTTATCGGATGGGTTTGAGGAAAAAAGGGGATGGAGTGGGTGGGGGCTAGGTGCCCTCCAATATCTTTGACTCTTTAAAAGTGAACTAGAACTTTCAATTTCCAATTAAATGAGCTCTCTCCGAAGTTTATACGAGCATGCCTTCTATAAGAACCATGTATGCCCCCAGAGCAATACTTACAACGCCTGCCCGGGACCTGGGGGGTTGCGTCGACACAGGAGTTTTTCTTATCTGATCTTTGAACTATTTTTAACGAAATGGTCATACGTAAAGGAGTTTTGTTTTATGACCTTTGAACCATTTTTAACAAAATGGCTACCTCAAATTTTTATCAGATATATTTGGGAAAAAGGGCTTGGGGGAGGCTAGTTACCCTCCAATCACTTTTGACTCTTAAAAAGGGCACTAAAACTCTCGATTTCCAATCGAATGAGCCCCCTTTGAAGTTTATACGACGACCCCTTCTATGAAGGTTATACGAGCATCCCTTCCATAACAACCATATATGCCCCCCAGGCATAACTTATAACGCCTATCCCGGGCCCTGAAGCATTCTGTCGACCTCGTAGTTTTCGTTATATATATAACGCCTATCCCGGGCCCTGAAGCATTCTGTCGACCTCGTAGTTTTCGAACCGGAGGCAGGCGTTGTAAGTAATGCTCTGGGGGCATATCTAGTTGTTATGGAATGGAAGCTCAAAAACTTCGGAGAGGGCTCATATGATTGGAAATTGAACGTTTTCGTTCACTTTTAAAGAGTCAAAAGAGATTGGTGGGCAACTAGTCCTCCCTCTCCATGCCCTATTTTCCTCAAAACCATCCGATAAGAACTTTGAGAGAGCCATTTTTTTCAAAACAGTTCAAAGATCCATAACGAAAACTACGAGGTCGACAGAATGCTTCAGGGCCCGGGATAGGCGTTGTAAGTTATGCCTGGGGGGCATATACAGCTGTTGAGGAAGGGATGCTCTTATGAACTTCAAAGAGGGCTCATTTGATTGGAAATTGAAAGCTCTATTTCAGTTTTTAAGAGTCAAAAGAGATCAGAGGGTAACTATCCCCCCCACGACCCTTCTCCCCCAAATGCATCCGATAAAAATTTTGAGATAGCCATTTTGTTAAAAATAGTTCAAAGGTGAGATAAAAAAAACTCCAGTGTCGAGACAACCACCCAGGGCCTGGGGGCAGGTGTTGCAAGTTATGCCCTGGGGGCTTATATGATTCTTAGGGAAAGGATGCTCGTATAAACTTCAGAGGGCTGATTTGAATGGAAATTGTAAGTTCTAGTTCAATTTTTTGAAGTCAAAAGAAATCGGGGGCCCCTAGCCCCACCCACGCCTTTTTTCCCCAAACCCATCCGATACAAATTTTGAGATAACCATTTTTTTAAAATAGTTCAAACGTCAGATAACAAAAACTCCGGTGTCGACACAAACAACCCAGGGCCCGGGGGCAGGCATTGTACGCTATTTCCTGGGGCCGTATATGGTTCTTGTGAAAGGAATGCTCGTATAAACTTCAGAGGGGGCTCATTTGAATGAAAATTAAAAGTTCTAGTTCCACGCCTTTGGGTTTATCGGATGGATAAACCCATCCGATAAAAAAAATCTGAGGCGACCCTTTTATTAAAAAATAGTTCAAACATCAGATATTAAAACTCCGGGGTCAACACAACCCTCCAGGGCCCAGGGAAAGGCGTTCTAAGTTATACTCTGGGGGTATATATGGCTCTTATAGAAGGGATGCTCGTATAAAAATTCAGAGAAGGCTCATTTGATTCAAAATAGAAAGTTATAGTTCACGTTTAAAGAGTCAAAAGAGACGGAAGGGCACTTAGCCCCCCCCCCCCCCACGCCCTTTTTTCCCCAAACCCATCCGATAAAAATTTTGAGATAGCCATTTTGTTAAAAATAGTTCATACATCAAATGATAAAAACTCCGAGGTTGACATAAACCCATTTTTTCCCCTTTGATATTGTTACTTTGATACCAATTTTGATACTTTGATGAACATTTGAATTTTTTTTAAGGTTTGATTTTGAAATAAGGAATTTTAAAAACTTGAAACTTTTTGCAATCAAAAACGGACAAAAATTAATTAAGAAAACTTTCCGAAAAATAAGTTTTTCAAAGAAAAGTAAAGGCCATTATGAACTTAAGCTCAGCGGATACAAATCCCTGTTAAAATTCAAACTCAAAATGACCAGAAACTACTATTAAAGAATAAATGAAACCCAAAAACGAACATAAATTAAATAAAGAATCATATCAAAAAACATACAACAAGTAATAATATAAATGAATAAATAGGTCTTACAGCGAGTAATGCTTAGATTGAATATGAAAATCAAGGTTAAAACGAATAAAAAATATTTTGCTATTGAAGTATAAATGAAACTTAAAACGAACATAAACAATCAATGCAAACAAACATACAATAGATATTAATGTAAATGAATAAATAAATCTAGAACGAGTGAAAGTTAAATTGAATATGCAAATCAAGATTGAAATGAACAAAAATCACTACAAACAGGAGTTCGGGTATCGCCTCCTTTCTCACTGTAAAAGTCTAAAACCTACTGCGTCATTGGCGCTTTACTGAAAACTATATGCGTCTTGAACAGCCTTGGAAAGTATAAACTCCATCAAATTGAATATTTGATTTGTAATGATATTAATTATTAAAAGATCCGTCAGTTCAGGGATTTATTTCACAGTAGTTTTATTTTTATTTTTAATGCTGTAAAAACTGGACGAGAAAATATTTGTAATATAATTCGTTTTCAGTTAAGCACCAATGACGCAGTAGGCTTTTGTTGTTTTTTATTTACGGTTAAGGAAGGGGGCAGTATCCAAACTCTTGTTTGTAGTGAAACTATATTCGTCTTGAACAACTTTAGAAAGAACTAATAAACTAAACTGAATATTTGATGTATAATGATATTAATTGCTGAAAGTTAATCAGTTCAAAATTTTAATATAATTTTAATGTTTATTTTCAATATTAAGTACAAAAGAAAATATTTGTAATAAAATTTGTTTTCAGTAAAGCGCCAATGACGCAGTAGGTTCTAATAATTTTTTATTGGAATATAAAGCATTGATGCATTGGAAGAGGCATTGAACTACAGTATATCAGTACTAACTTAAAGACTATGACAGGCAATGGTATTTAAGAACGCATTTTAAATGAAAATACTGTTTTAACTTAGCTTTTTTTGGACAAAAGGGTTGTGAGATATTTAAAAAGGGAAAAGAGGGTATATCATCACGGATAATAAGCTCAGGGGGAAATACATGCTGTTAGAGCAGCTATTAAGAAACCTTACAAACACGTTTTTCAGGCGAAATTTCAAATGATCCCTTTACCTCCAAATGTCTACACATTGCTGACAATTTTCCATGTTTTTTTGTTTCTTTTTTATTGTTTTTTGCTTCTCAATAATGGATTCTGAAAGTCTCAGCTTTGAAACAAGATTCAGGAGAAGAGAAAAAATAAAAGCCTACATAAACATGTGAAACCCACTCCCCTCTTTTTCTCTCAGCCTAGAACAGACTCTAGTGAAATTTGCAACCAGAATTATATTCTTCCAGAATTTTACAATAGTTCCTTCAGCAGGCTAGTTGATTTACTAATTTTCGTTTATTTATTAATATTATTCTATTAAGCCTTCTGGAAACATCTAGAGACTCCAAGAATTTTCTTTATATTCTTCACACATTACAAAAATAAACATTCTGTGAAAGAATCACGTCACATTTCATAAGAAACTGAGACCAAGTGTGTCAAAATGCCAGTTTATGCTTTATTTGATAAAAATTAGCCTAATATAAAATAAACAAAAGGATGAAAAAGCCTATGTATTCTTTCTATTTGAAAGCATACCTACTCCCTTTAATGTGAAAGAGCCAACCAGAGTCTGGGATGAGTTGCAGGAACCGCTCTTTCGAGTGTCCAAGTTATCGGATGAATCAGAAAAATTTGAAACTTTCACTGGCTGATCAGTCTTGTTTTGTAAAGGATCCACATTTTCTGAAATATAAAGTGACTGAATGACACAAAAAGCACAACAGAAAAAATGGCAAGAGAAAATGTGGAATGAACCCTTTGCTGCATTCTCTCGAAGGAGAAACCTTGGCTTGAAATTTTCTCGTGCACCTTGCTTTGGCTTTTATTCTACATTTCAAAACTTTGAAGAAAATGAAAGTATTGAAAAAAAACTATAATATTTATAGTTTGTAGAAGAGACTGCTATGAACTGCTTTGGCTGGGAGAGGTTTGTTTTCATGTTTTGGTTAATTTTACATTGGTTCAATCATGATTAAACCAAATCTAAAATGGGTGGCGTGAATACCAGGGCCACCTGTGCTGGCAATGACGATTTAGAGAAGAATTTTTAGCTTAAAACCGTCAGCAGTTTTTTGGCTTGAAGCGTTTCTTGACCAAATCTGCTGACGAACTATGTCAGTTTGAAGCATTAGTTGCCAAAACTACTCACAATCTGCTAGGTACTAGTTGGGAGGAATGGAAAATTTACATGTTTAATTAAATTTAGATGAGTTTTATCTTAAAAACTGCCAGTGATTTTTCAACGTAGAGCATTTTCTGACAAAATCTGACGACAAATTTCACTAAGCCATGAAAATAGGGGATTAACATGGTTACCGGGGATACCCCATCTTTTGCACGCCTTCTTTACGCTGTGTACAGGTTTCAAATCGTTGCATGATTCTGGTTTAAACCAGGTTCAGTATGCCTTCCTCTGTGCTAGATATTTTTTCAAACGTTCAAACGAGGTATCAAACGTCAAACGAGGTTTTTTTCAAACGAGGTATCAAGCGTTCAATGAGGCCATTGTTTCTAACTTAAACAAAATGTTGTCTGCCTATCTTTCATTTAAAAAGTTGGCAAGGAATAAGGACTCAATAGAATTTGTTAGGAATATATACACAATTTTGTACATACAGTCATCACTTGATATTTTTAGGGAAAAATCAGATAACATCACTTTTGTCACAAAGTCAGTCTGCAGTTGATTTGCACCTGAAATGCACGCTCAATTTGCAGCACATTCAAGATTTGGTTTTCAATTTATATTATAGGCTAATGAGTCATCTTCCAAGTTTCAATAGTTTTCTCTTCAAGTTTTCAATATTAAGAGGCTAGTATTCATTCTGAGTTCAACGTGAAAACATCCTGTTCAGAATGGATATTAACTATAAAACCAGTAAGGTTTTTTTCAGAGAATTTTAATCTCTGAGAAGCTTGTTAGATTTCGCAATATCTGGCAAGGGATTACAGACCTAAAAAAATTTATTACTGAATTATTAATCAGCATTCCAACAAGTGAAAGATAGTTCTACGGCAATTATTGTCAAATTATTTTGATTGATTAGTTAGTTATTATCGCAAATTTCACAAATAAGCGACCAGAAGAGGGGTAGTAATCTGTGGCAAGCGTTCGTAGTACCTGCCGGGAGTGTGTCTCCCATAAAATGCGGGGAATAGATAGCAGGAGCCTACGCTTCCCTCGCTTGTTTGTGCATCTATGCATCTTGTTATTTTTCGCACACGATACCGGTGCGAAAAATAACATTTTTCGAAACTTTGGACTGAAAACGGACATTTCTTTTGGAATACGGTACGGCAAAGAGTGGTGAATTTTGCATAATGCTGTGCATAATTACGTTACCCGTTCAATGCAGACAGGAATTAAATCGGACTCGTTGGTATGATCTTGCGTGCAGTTTTTCGAGAAGGAGGCTATCCTGGAAGCGAAAAAGATTTTATTTGAGTCGGCTGCTTACGAAGAACGTTCCGTAAAACATGTGAAAGAAGAATACAATGTGGTAGACATTAGGAAAATGCTGCAATGATATGCGAAAGACCGCAAGAGCCTACCTAAGTACGTAATTTATGATCCTGAAGAAGTTCCAGCTTCGTCATAATTAGTTGGTGTTTACGCTATAAGCAAAATTAATGAGATGTGCAAAAAAGTTGAGAAAGCGGTTATACATATACAGCAGCTACCCGTTCCAGTAGACCAAAGCCCCGTCGAATAAATCCGGTAAGGTTACCCTCTTTACTCAGTCGTTGTGAAGAATCGCCCAAAACCCTCAGTACGGCTGAGGCTACAAAGTCTGTTATTGATTCGGCTTGTGGTACTATTCCTGATAAGTCTACTATTGAGATTCGAAGGGGCAGATCGGATTTCAAATTTCTTGTGTGGACAGTATACCATTAGCAGAGAAAATAGCCAGTTCGTTCAAATCCAATGATCAAGAGATAGCTGTCCCCGGAATTCGAAAGTTATCTAAATTCAGCCATTCTTCTCGTCAAAACCTCTAGATAATGCATTATCAAACCCAGTTAAGATCGGGTATGAGATGTACCGGGTTAAACTTTTCCATTTCGTTCCAAAAAGTTGTTGCAATTGCCATCAATCCCATGGAAATTTGGCGAAAGACTGTAGCAGCAATACTGAGGTTTGTTCCCATTGTGCTCAAAGAGGTCATAGATCCTCACGTGAATCGCCATACCGTAATGAACTTGGTTGCATCTCCTGTAAGTCGAAGAAGCACAATAGCTACTCGTATCGATGTCTCAAAAATCGTAAACTGATGCTGGAACAGCTGCGCGGTTATAACTTCACTAACCATGGTTAGTTATACAAATTTATCCGTCATATCTTGGAAATTTAATGGTGGAGTGAGCCAAAAACTCCTACTTATTGAAAACCTTGTCCAGAATAATGGATTGGTGTGTCTGCAATAACATTTCCTTTCGACCGAGCGACTTTCTTTATTAAACGCACAGAATGCGGCGTCAGCTAACATCTCAAGTGTAATCCGATGCAAATCTTATGGCCGTCCAAGCGGTGGCCTTACTATGCTTAGTCGGTTTCAGGTTCAAACCATTGAACTCAGTGATCGTTTTATTGCAGCTGTCATCAGTGATTTAGCAATAATAATCGTATACCTACCGACTAATTATGGTGATCAAGCATCTGACGCTTTTTTTTTCCTCTTCTTGTCGTAAATTGTCCAAGTGCGCTAAAAAGATACTTAGGTCATACCCGAGATGTCTGATCATCGGAGACTTCAATTGTGATCTTACACGTATGAATTGCCCACGTAGTGAATTAATTAGAGATATGCTACTCTCTTCGTTCTCGGTTCTAATGAAAGATAAGGACTTAACGTTTATTTTTCTATTTATCTATTCTAGTTCGACGTCTAAACTGGATCACTTGCTGTTTTCGGGAAGTTTATTCCACCATGTAACTGTGCTTGATGACCATGATACCTGTGATGACCATCTTCCTATACGAGTTTCTGTCCCACTAACCCGCAAACAGGACAACCCAGCCAAAAATAAATAGTATCAGCGGAAAATGTGGAAGGAAATGAATGTGCCGTTGTTTCAAGCTACGTGTGACCATGTCTGAAGTAAGATTAAAGTTCCATTTCATCTTCTTCAAACT